>JAQFZO010000010.1:0-68935 GCA_034695885.1 Geophilus flavus
TTAACTCTTTAGTATTTAGTTATCAGGAATGCAGCGCATGCTTGTCGTTACCATGGGCACTGGCTATGGCTATGGATGAGAATGTTGGCTTCCATTGGATGAGCCGGGGCGTGGGCGACGAGGGGGCGCGCAGGCCCGTCTCGCTTCCACCCCGTAAGAGCAGCGACCCCTTCCGAGAGGAGCGGGGAAATGAGAGTGAATCGAGTCGCACTCCCCAGACATGTTGTATTACACGCCCTGTCAACAGCTCCCTCTCGCAGCCGACGCCGTAAACAGGCGTGTGTGCTTCCCTGCACGACTCTGCCGAAAGGCGAAGCCCAATTTCATATCGCCACAATTTTTTTTAAAAGAAAAAAAATCAGTTTTTCGAAATTATTTGGTCGTAAAACTCGGTGAGAGTACTTACAATTATTATTTTTTTGGGTTTATTGAATAGTTTACCTAGTTCTTTCCCAATTTTTGCATTATCTGCCAACTTTAAATGCAGAATCGAAGATAAGAAAGGGAGAAAGGTTGCTCTTGGCCATTTATAGGTGGGCGTTACAGACAGGTGAACACACAACTTCTGACATTAGAGGAAACAATTTGCCCCATCTACATACAGGTGAGGTTGAGTTTTCAGCTGCCCCCAGACAATGGGGAAAAAATAACACAAAAAAAATAAACGAGAGAAAAAAAATCCAAACAAAAAAAAATCGTAACAACTTGCCACCCCCATAAAAATATAAAAGCGAAAAAAAAAAGTTAACAAAATTAAGCAATTAACACTAGCGACTCAACTGACAATATAAACAGATCCTCCTCGACGCTAAACTAAAAGGTGGTACGATTAGTCAAGGCTCACCAACTTGATTTAAAATGTCGCCCCACAGGATCAAAGACGGCGCCCCGACCAGGTGACATTCAACTCACCTGGCCAGGTGAGAGGAGGGCGGAGACGGGGCGGCGAGAACGCTTCCAACCGGCCCTAGAATGGTGACAGTGATCCACGGCCAGGCCACCGCGAACACGAAACCTCCATCAGAGGGCGCGAGGGGTTGGTCGTTTACTCACTTGCCCCCTTAACCAACACCACCTACACTTCCCTCGAATCCCTAAAGGTCGAGAGGTACATAAACGCGTCATCATTTTGGGTTACAAATTCATTCGAGTACACAAATCGATTAAAATGTGTTCGGGTCATTTCTCTTTATTTATTTATTACATTTGGTGAATTCGAATCAATTAACATCGTAAACGAACAATGCAACGAGGTTCGCATCCGTCCATACATGAAATGACTTCATTTCACATGGAAATGAGACTTTTATTCCATGTTTACAAATTAAAACAAAATTATTATTATTATTACGGACCAAACAAGGTAATCACTAATTTCTTCCTCCTATCTCAACCCCCTATACAAAAAAATTGAAGGGAAAAAAAATTCTAATAAAAAATAAGTAAATAAATAAAAAATGAAAAAAGAGAGAGAGAGAAGGAAAAAAATTGAAATTAATGAATTTTATTTACAACTATGTAAAAAAAATAACAAAATTAATTAGATCGAAATGTCAAAATAATAAAGTGAAGCATCAAGGACACCATTAAAGGAAGAAAGAAAGAAAGAAAAAAAAACAACAAAACAAATTTCCAAGGTCAGTCGAAATGATCTTGAAAAATCTCCTTTTCTTATCCTCAGATCAAATTTCCGCTCCACCTTCATCAACATCAAAACTAATTTAAGAAAAGAAATCACAACCTTTGAACGCACCTGCACCGAAGTGAGGTTTAATTTGCGATCCCCCTCCATTCTTTCTAATTACATGAGAACAAGGAAATAAAGGAAGCTCGCAAATTATCAACCATTTTATATTCACTTGCATAAATTACTTGCCGTTATGGACCTCATCGGTGACCCCTGCTTGTCAGTTTTGACTGACCAGGTGTGCTTTGTCTATTTTTTCCAACCTTCATTTCCATAAATCCTGCTGCTTCTCCCCACAGCATCCCTCACTCACATCTTATCGCCAAATCAAGCCCAGGTAATAGAGATTTATGGTAGAACGACAGCAGCGCTTCACTCTCACCTGCCCACCCCTTGGCGACAAGAAACGGCAGGGGATAATCAACCCTTTCGCCCAAAACAATCTCAGATAACCGAAGCCACAAGCTTGTAATTGTTTTTCCTCTCTTTAATTTCCTCTCTTTGTGCCGTGATTAGAGAGAAAGAGAGCCTGTTGGGCATCAAAGATATTCGTAAATGGACGGTGTTTATGATCTTTATCTTTTATTAAAATTTTTCTGTTTGGTTTTGTCCAATTCGAGGCGTAGTATGATAGTATAAAAGGCGCACCGACAACGTCACGAATTTGTTATGTTAATTTCTTGTTTTGTGCAAATATCACTTGGCTACCTTGGGAAGATTGCAAGGTGAACTCCTCGAGAAATTCCACAAGACATCGCATCAAGACATGTTTAAAATCATTTCCACCAACGCTGGAACCTTTGACCTCAACGCTAATTAAAAAAGTGTAATTTAAATTTTTTCAGGACCAAACCCAACCTGAAACTAAAACAAAGCCAATGCCGGTTTTACCGAGAGAAAAAAAAAGGAAACAAGAAAAAAAAATAAAAAATATAATCTGAAACGAGTGTTTTCTTGCCTTTCAAACGTGTTTTCCCCATCTATAACCATATTAATTAGCAGGAAAAATGTTATTTGAAATTTACTACATTGCGTGAAGGCAATATTATTGTGCATTACACAGTTAATTAAAATGTAACAAAAACTAGAAATTTATCGCGATAAATTTGTAAGAAATACAAGTTTATGTAATCAATTTCGTTCGTGCATAAAAATGCAATAAAACTTTTTAAAAAATATTTATATCGACGGTCTGGCAGGGTCAAAAGTTGAAAATAGTATTTATTTCCTCTGTGAAGTGTGACTAATAATCGGGCCATTCATTGGACGATTAGTACAATGTCTAATTTTTTACATAGTAAAAACACTTAAAACCAACACGCTAATGAGTTTTGTACAACTTCCTAAACAAATGCTTGTCCCTGATCTTTACAAACCGTTTCCTTAGGCGAGGCCAGACGTCAAATTAACGGCAACGAGCAACCTCTCATCTCGGAACATTACAAATAGCTTCAGATGAGATTCAATTGATCACACTTATACCTACGTATACATTACAGCCAAAATTAAACAAAAAATAAGAACAAAAAAAAAAGAAGCCAACCAGTTTTTGCTTCTATTTTTGCCGCCTGCAGTAGTCTTTCTTTTATATCATGAATTTTTCTTTTCCACTGCCATCTCCCCTTGAAATAGCAATCTTGTTCATCCACTCGCTTTCCATGGAAATGACAGCGAAAAGCGGTCAGGGACGACAAAGCCCTGAATGCTAACAACGTTAAAGTTAACCCAAAAATTTTACTATAATTAATTCATCAAGTAATTCCTGTCCTTCCCATTATTTATATAAAAAAAAAAATGAGTTCACTTTTTACTTTCATTGAATGAACAATTTTGATTTTTTTATATATAGTTAACACGTGATAACTAAATATCACTTCCTCATCTTCATAACGCGGCACATATTCCCCACTCCGCTTTACCTGATGGACTCGTGTCAGCTCTTACCGGGACTCTTAAGTGGTAAATCGTGTTCGGCGGCCCACCGGTCGGCATCGGCCTCCATTTACATGAAGTGTCACCGACCAGATCTTATCTCGGACCCACCACCAAACCATTGGATAATGAGTTTAACTCCCGCCATACTACTCCATTCCTCTATAACGCAGGGCAAAGGCCAAATGATCCGCCCCATAATGCATTTCTCATCTCAATGAAACATCCCACCCACTTTAACTACAAAATTTTTAAAAAAAAAACACTTAACTTTGAAAATAATCAGTTTTTGTTGAGATATTCCAAATTTTCTAAAAATATAACTTTCAATTTTAAATTAAGAGGTTATGAAACTTATCGTGAGAGAAGTTTCGGTTTTGCAGGGAAAATGTGACTTGAGTATTAACGTGTTAAGAAAAAAATAAACGAAATGTTGTTTGGGAATTTAAAAGTTAAAATTTGTGACCTTACTGGATTTTTGCAACATTTTAAATCGGCTTAATGGCTTATATATGCCTACTTACTAAAAACAAACCACCGAATAGAAATTTCACCGAAAAATTTGTCATTTCCAACGATTCTTGAATATATATCACGTAGAAAAAAAAACATTTAAAACATAAAAGCCCTCATTCTAACCATGCAAAATATAAACCCACCACTTTTCCTCACACACGTTTCGCACAAATTTTTCATACAAAAACACCATTAGGCTTATTATGCATTCCGATACACGAGGTTGGATCATTAGTCGATCCCCTCCTCCCATTTTTTAATGAGGCACCGCAACTGGGGGTGCGCATCCATTTTTTTCAGCTTGTGCTACTGTCAAACTTTGCAGTTGCCGGCAGCTGGAACACCGAAGAGAGGAAGAGACGCGAAAAATTAATAGATTTAAGGGGATGGGAGGCAGGCAAGGGGATGGAAAAATTCCCCTTTCTCCAAACCCATCTATACACATGACAAATGTAATTATTTATCAACTTGCACGAGTAATCTACAAAAACATTTATTCCTCATCTCGCAACAAGATGGTGGCAGCTCCCCTAAGGAGCCAATCAAAATGATTCAATATGCGGGATATATGCATACATATTGATACAAATGATTCTTTTTTTTCTTCACCGAGAGAATTTAATTGGAACGAAGAAGAAGCGATCAAAATTTGATTGCCCACGGGAAATCGCATAATAAAATATATCAACTCGAAAAGTGCATAAAGGGTTTTATTTTCATCGTTAATATAACTCAGATTTTTTTCTCCCATTTCTCCACTGTCAACTTCAATTTGCTTCAACTTTTTTAATTGCAGCTCAATTAACAGGCTAGTATTTTTTTGTCAATAAAAATAAGCGTAAAAATCTCCACCCTTTTATCATTTTTTTCCCTCTAAATTTCTTCCCTGCTTTTCCTCAAACTCATTAAGTATAAAGCGGAGACATTTAATCTAAAGAAAGTATCAAGATGGCATCGCCAATTACTGTTATTAAGTTGTTCTCGTTCTAAAAGGCTTTTATACTTCATGGAAAAAAAACTTTTAAAAATTTTTAAGGCAAATTAAAAAGCAGAAACCTAACCGTAAATGTTGTGTTTCTCCATAATTAACATAAATGAAATAAAAACGAAATAAAAACAAAATTTAATACCGATTTCCATCACGAAAAAATTAATTTCCCATCCTAAAAAACTTTTTACGTATTAATTAAAAGAAAAATCTATATTTTAATAAATTTTAACATAAAATTTTTTTCTCTTTTTTCAACCTTTCAATAAAATTTTTCCGAGACGTAAAACTTTCAAGGAGGTCTGCGGTCCTATAATGCGGCCCATTAAACACCTTTGTCTCGTGCATTCATCAAACGAGAGGCGCAATTAACAGCTGAGGTGACATTGGCAGGTATAAAGTCACTCGCATTACGTGAGACTATTTTCTCACATGCACTCACGCACAAACGAGACAGCAACAAGCAAACGATGACCTTAAGCGCGTATTCCGACCACGTGCCGAGCACCGTGATCAGTATTCAGAGCAGATTCGACGAGCACATACGCCGCTGTTCAATACATCGAGCCAAGAAACTTACCTGAACAAGAAGAAGAAAAGATGCCATTACCACAAGAAAAAAAAAAAGAAGAGTGAAACCTAAGAAAAAAGTTTTCTACCATTATTCAAATCACAAGTATTCCTCATCTCCTCAAATTTTCATTACTTTGTAGTAATCCAATTTTAACAAACTTTAAAAAAAAATTTTTTTTCCTCGACTCAACCTATGGGTGAACATTAAATATTTTATTAGCCATTACCGAAGACCTAAATTAAATTAAAGGTCCGTAAATAAAAGATTTAAAAAAATATATATATAAATACAAAAATGTAATGTCAATTGGGTTTAATCGATATATGACAAACTCGAAATTAAACGGCAGCATTTTTTTTATTGAAAAAAAAAATTCATTTAAAATTTATGAAATAAAGAGAAGAAGCAAAAAAAAGCAATTGAAAACATCTCGACAAGTGTCGAAGTGCCTCGTTCAATTCCTGCTCCATCTCCGGATGAACAGACAGACAGACGGTGCCAATGCTGCCAAATTTTCAATTCCATCAGTCAAGTCTTTTTCATTCCACCCCTCAACTTCATCTGCATGCTAACGAGGTGTTGTGGTGGGGAAAAGTGGCGGCAGACGGCACCACCATCAGTTCCGAGCACACATTAAAGGGGCGGGCAAATTGAAAAGATGACAAAACGCCTCGTCTCACCCACAAGAGTTATCGAATTAAAGGCCCCCACCCAACTCTACGGGTGTCTCAAGAGTTAAATGAATCAAATGCACGTAGTGTAGAAAAAAAAAAAGAAGCGCGCAGCTTCGATAACACTTAGTAAAGAAAAAAAAATTGGAAAAAAAAAAGTCACCTTGGCTCGAGGGGCCGTAGTTAATTCCAATCACAATTGAACTGTGGTATGCGAGTTGTAAAAAAAAAAATTCTTCGAACATTATCCAGAGCATAAAGGGGTTCGTGGGAAAATTGATTGCACGAGTGAAGTTGTCACCAGACGGCGTTGGACGTGATTCCGTCTCACCTCACTCAAATCTCCTCCTCATATCAACCCTTTGAACACACGGCACAAAGGACGGAAGTAAAACATCTTTTCCTATACCGATCTGTGTATCTGGCCTCGGGTCAAACACCTGGTTTGGGTTAATTAAATATTATGAAAAAAAAATTTAAAGTAAAAAATGGGCACATTTTTAATGAGTAATGACAAGTAATGTATGAAAAATTACGTTTCCCTTTTAAGCGTCTACCATTTAGACTAATTTGAAAGACCCATTAACAAAATAAATAATCGGATACGTATACTAAATAACCGACAAACCAAGATTTAATTTAGAAGAAAAAAAAATTAATTACAAACAAAATAAACTTTTAAAATTTAATTTATTTTGTTTTAATTTTTTTTCCGTGCACAAACCAAGTGTGGGAAGAAGAAAGAAAAAAAAATGTAACGTTGATTGCTACATTTACATAATGCACGTTTAAAATTTTTATTTTTCCTTTTGCAGAGCTATTATCGATGATTTAGCGCAATCCCTCAGATTAAGTCAACGAAGGCAACTAGCATTTGCCGCCAGTTCATTAGCTAATTACCCAAGAACAACCGCAGGAGGAAGAGAAAGATGTTCGTTTGAGCTCGCAAACTCATAGAAATAAAAAAAAAAAAGAAAATAAATAAATAAAAATAAATTATAACCTTCCTAAATAAAGTTGTTTCCATCCCGAGTTTTAATTCGTCTCAAACACCGATAAAAACCTATAAACAAAACATTTTAATTTCTCACTGCGAAAATTAATGACACGAAAATCTCGACTCATTTTTTCCAGACACAATTTCACCGGAAAAATAAACCCAACCTCAAACCTTGAAAACATGCGACGTTCAAATTTATCACCATCAACCATGAGAGAGAGGGGACCGGTGAAGAGAACAATAATAACACCACAAAGGGAAATACCAACAGAACACTTGGTAATTAAAAAGGACTTTGAAGCAAACAAAACCGACGGACTGACCCATAAAAAAAAACATTCCTTTTACAGTAATTGACAAATAGTGGAGGATACGTAGGTATATTACAGTCCCATGACACACAAAAGAGAAAAAATAAAAATAGAAATAAAAAAATAAGAGTAAGAGAAAAAAGTCACCCACACACAAGCGGATTTGGAACCTAAAACCGCAACGACGGCCTCGAATAAGACGAAAAAGCAGACGTAGACAACAAGCCGGACCTGGGGAGAGACGGACCAGAGGGAGGGAGGTCACACATGCCATTATATATTAGTTTTATACGGCCTATCATAAATAAACAGGTGGGACATTCACCTGTGTAAGGAAAAGTAACCTGCAAAGAGAACACTTGTGCACTTATGTAAATTGGCCAAAAAGTAAATCAAAACTTCTTCTTTCCCTTTAATTATAACATCAACTCAAAGGAACTTAAAAAAGGTTAATTCATTACCCTTCAATTAAGGTGGAAAAAACAATTTCCGGTCGTAATCGAACATGCGTTTCGATTTCGGAAATTTCAAAATAAAAATTTTTTTTTATTTTGAAAATTGCATTACTAAAAACCAATAAAATCCCACCCCATTTTTATATTCTTTTAAAGCCATATGTCCGTCGTCCAAAAGATACAATATTTCTACCATTTACGACTTGCACCACTTGTCTGTATCTAAAAACCCGCGACCCACGCACATATCTCGACTAGCAATCACCACTCATACATCAAACTGCGACTTTATATTGTGCACTTTGGCTACAATTTTACAATTTTTCCCCTTCCATATACAGTGGGCATTGCAACACGCCATCTGGGGAGGAGGAGGAGTAAAAGAGGGGGACAGTTGTACAATATTTTTATTTTGTAAAGTGTCTCCCTCTCCCCCACCATCCTTCCCTCAAACATATTGGAACCCCAAGGGCAGTCCGTGGAATGTGCCATTACTTTCCATCATGGCTGCCATATTGGCTCATTGTCAGGGTATACAAGTGAGAATAATAAAGACCTTCTGCTTTCCCCATTTCGCCCCAAAAAGAAAGAAAATAAAAATAAAAATGCCCGTCGGTCGACTCCCTGGTGGTGCCAATGGCGAAGTGTTTTAACTTTTCACCTATATTAAAAACTCGACTGTCTATCCCCTATACCCGACTTCTGATATTGAATTTTTTTTTTTTTTTTTGAAGAAAATATTTGCTATGACCTGCGTGGAAACTGCACAATTTCATGACATTGTTTGTGGCGGGGCGATCACACAAAAAGATTTTTCACAAAAATTTTCTCCCAACTGTCTGTCTCTTATATTTTTACGACTGCCAACAGGTGGCGAGACACTTGGGTGCAAGACAAATGTTTTTGGGAAAGAAACATCTGTGGGTTTTGGAGACACTAACACAGACTTGCAACAGTCATACAAATGATGGATGTTATATTATATACAGTATTTTTTTTAAAAAAATCTTATTTTATATAAAATTTCCATTAAAATCATATCTGATTTGTCAACCCTAATTATCGCGAGTCCTGATAAATAATTTGCGAAGAATGTCAGAGGCGTTAACCTTATATCTGATCATCCATAATGCAAAATAAAAAAAAAAATAATGTGTTCAAAGAAAAAAAAATAACATTCCAACTTATGAAAAAAAAACATTGAAAGAAGAAGTGACACGCAATAATGATTAGAAACACTCAAGATTAATCCAAATCACTCTTAATTATAATGTTGCTTCACAACATGCAACATCAAAATAAAACATACCACCCAATTTAACAACAAACAATGCTTGAATTTCCTATATACTTTAGATAATTATTAAACACAAAAACATAAAAAAAAAGTGTTCGAAAGATTGAAGACGGATAAAGGGAAAACATACACGGTCAATTAGTCACTGCCATACCATATCGAGGGAACACAAAATACCAATCAGCGCCTTGAAGGCAGGTGCAAAAAATAGGAAAGAAGAAAAAAAAAGAAACAGCGATACTTGTGATGTTGCAATGCAAAATGATGAATCTTCTCTCGGCTAAACTTCATCAACACCTGTCTATGCAGGTGTTTAAACCGAGTACAATCTTCCTAGCGCCAAATCACAACAACGTCTGATGGGGCTGCTTTGCTTGGGCTTGGCGAGCAGACGGTAAGAGAATGTAATTTGTATCTTTCATCATTTCAGACATGACATCCGTCATGAGCCGAGATAATCAAAGACCGGAGAAAAATACATTGCTAACTAATGAGTACCACTCAACACACACTCTTGAGTAAAGCTGCTTTTCGTGTCCACGCCCGGACAAAAATCCCACCAGACAGACCGGAATGAAACGCCAATCAAAGCAACACTTAAAATGGAGAAAAAGTGCGGGAAGAATGAAAAAAAAAAATTAAATTATTCGTCCACAGCCCTTTGATGGCGGATGAAGTGAGGGAAAAAGGCCTTTTAAAATTTACGACCGTAGTGTAAGATCAAGACGTCATCTAGTATGGGGATCGAGTTGAAATACGACCTAATGAACTTGCAAAAGGAGGGAAAAAGACACAACACGAATCACTATGCCGACATAAGGATGGGTCTTAAATCACAGAGGCTAATGGTTTCGATATTTGTCGGCAACTGATAACATCACGTGAAGGAAGGGAGAAGGGATGAGGAGGGATGTGTTCTTGGCGAAGGGAGAGGGTGGACGTATTGATAAATGGCCAGTGATGCAGACTTGACCAATTCATCCCCCTCGCCTATGCAAACCCAGGTGCTAATAAATGGCAGCGGACCGAGAAAAAAAATTTATTTATATATATATTTATTTTTTTTTATACAAAAGTTATATCGTATATAAAAAAGAGGGAAAAAATGTTATGCTAATCGGCTAACCCCGTGCCCCATCACGAATGTTAGGGGAGGGAATCTTCAAGAATTTCCACCACCCGCATTTCACTTCACAAACTTCACGTTCTCACACAGACAAACGCAAACTTTCACACACTAACGTCAAGTCCAACTGTGAATTAATTTTTTAAAAAAACAATTTTCCTCTCTCTCCTTCTCTCTCTTTCTTTCTTCCATCTGCTTGAAACCTCTTTCGATTCCTCATCTTTAACTCAATCCTAGATCCAGTCTATAAATAAAAAATAAAGTGTACACAAAGGATTGAGTGGCTCGATCAAACCGTGAAGATTCTCGATGCAACGAGGTTAGTCCCGGAATCGCCTGTTGCCGTTTGCTTGTTATGTTGGAAGAGAAGAGAGAGAGAGAAAGAAGCGCGCGTCCAAGATGGTGTTGGGGAGCCATGCATAATTTATTGGCGGCTTTCCTTGCCTATTTGCATTCTGCGATCCCTGGCTTTAGAAACGAGAGCCAATTCTGCACTCAACTCAACATCCCTCATCATTTTTTTTCTCCTTTTCTAAACCCCTTTTACAAACAAACAACATCTGCACTCGGCAAACCGACCGACTCGCTAATTACCCATATGCACAAATGATGACATCATTGCTTTTCTTCCTCTTATTATTTTTTTCTACCGTTGAGCACATGCAGACACACAGACACGCAGATGCAAAAAAAAATTATTATTTTTTTTCCTTTATAGCCCTATTTTTCTTTCTCTCACTCTCTCTCTCTCTCCATTCATCCCAGCCATTAGCACTTGGAAAAAATGACCGTGGATTTACATGTGTGATAACATGAATATAAATGGCCAAAAATACCTCCAATCTCTCTGATAGATTGCTTCTATGGGGGTAATTTTTCCCTTCCGCAAAATATCCTTCCATTTATATATTTGGGCAAACATATTGCTCCTGATTTATATTCAACCCATCTTTTGCATTTAGATAGATTTAGACGCTAGATAACCGCCAAACGAGCGTACAGATTTCACCAACAAAAAGAAAACACGCACGAGACTCTGCTTGCTAGCTGCCGTTATATACCAAAAATGCGAAACCGTAAAACTGCCGAGTTAATTAATTTACCCGATAACTATCAGCAATAAATCAACGATAAAATATGCAACTTAAACCACTTTTTCCTTTTTTACCAGGTGAAGTGGCCACACTAACGACCACCCTCCACGTGAAAAGCGGCGTGAGGGAAGGGAGGGTCGGGGGCATTTTATATTGACATGCGTGATTCGTCCAGTTTCGGAGTCCAGTCAATAAAAGAAGATCCCAGTGGCCTTCGGCCACCCACAATACATCGGCACGACTAAATCCCTCGCATAGTCCCCACGGACGAGGCCGATGCCCTCCCACGCATAGCAATCATGACCTCCCCTTTCGTTTCCTATCATCCTTCTAAAGTCACCTCACCCTCTCTGGATGCTACTTTCGTCTTTTTCCCTTCGTTGCAAACAAAGCCAAAGTAGACTTGGCGTTGATACCTGTTGAGACAGGCAATACATCAACATGTGCAACACAATTGACACGTAAAGGTTGACTTCTATCAATTTGCAATCCAATATTAAAGTTGACAAATGGCCAACTTATTGCAAACTATCGACTACTTCATCCCACTCAATCAATTTGATATTTATTTACTATTACTAGTATTTTGTTTTGACTTTAGTACATTTTTCGCGTCAAAATACAGAGAATTATTTATAAAACGTTAAAAATAAGTTTTAAATTCTCCCTATATTCAGAACATTGACTCGACTTTATCTTTGGAAAATTTCATCAAAGTAAAATCTCATGAACACACTCTTCAGTCCATTACGTGCACAACACAAACCACAATTTCCCCATGTCTTTTTTGTCTCGTTTCTTAATTTTGGCATTCTGCCGCACAACAAGACTTAAATAAACAGTTGCAAAATATAACCATGTGTGCAGTTCAGCAATGACTGTTGGTTCAATCCTTTGGCCACGAGCCAAATGATGTTTAGGGAGGAGGGGTCTAATCTCCTCAATCCTTCCTTTTTCCCAGCACAAAGACATCAACTTAAGTCCCGTTCCCACAAAATCCTATAGAAAAGGGCAGAAAGCAGTTTGCCAAAATATGGTTTCGACGAGTAAAAAGCAATGGAAAAATTTTTTTTTTTTCGAAAAAAAAAAGTTAGGAGGGAGTGAAAATCTTTTTTATCGTGGGGTTTCTATACGAGATATTGTTCCATAAATCACACCAACGATGGGTACAAATGCAGGGTTCTTCCATCAACTTGAAATCCGAATCCCCACGTGGCAAACAAAAATTTTAGACAAAAAAAACCCGAGGTGCGTGTTCCTTACCCTAAATATTTGTATAAAATCCAAGCTTTAGGCTTGTTGTTGTTGCGAGTCAACGGGGAAAAGGAAAAGGAAAACCGAAAATGGTTTAGGAATACCTAAACAACCCCTTTGGTCTTCCTTTATACATAACGCTCTTCCTTAGAAATTAATATTTAATCCTTTAAAAAAAATAGATAGGGGCAGGAAAAAAACATGCAAACAAATGATAAGTCGAGGGTTACTGATGAGACACACCGAGGCTTTTAAAATTTATTGCATTTTTATTCATCGTTTTCCCCCTCGAACTTCCTTACCCCAACGATTTTTCCCAATTAAAACCGATGAAAATGTTTAAAATTTCGCTCGACGACTCCTAACATTGACTACACAAAACCTTTAACCCTTTGGAAAATTCCAGCTGGGCAAGGAAGGAAGCGATAAGACACAACTTCCTGTTCTTGCGGCGCTTCTTTACTGTATATCAAAACGATTCAACGTGCGTACACGTGTGCAGAGGATCAATTTGCACACCAAACAAAATTCCAACTTGCATGAATAACAAAAACTGTTTTTGTTTTCCATTTTACATTCACCGCAAAATGGACAAGATATTGCATTTCATTGGTTAGATATTCCCCTTTCATTTTTTTTCTTTCTATTTTATTTATTTATTTCTAGCGAGTACTGCAGTGCAGCCTTCGTCATATGTGACTGATTGGCGGTATACGCCATTGATCTTCAATTGGTGGTAGTCGACGACCACATCTTCCTTTTTTTCACAAATAAAATTCTCCCACCCTCGATCCCCAGAGATGAACTTAAGGGTGGAAGTCCGATTGCATTTCCCATGCTCCAAAAATTCTGGTGGAGTGGAACCCACAGAAATTGAAGCTCCCAAAGTCGAACGACTTCAATTAACTAAATTCGCTGTGTCTAAGAACTGGGCTAAACCGCAATAACCCTGAAACTTATAGTGGTTCCTTCATTCCATTCCATCCTTGTGTCCATTCTTCGATACGTGACTGCCATCTGCAAAGTTCGAGTCGAGGAGGCATGCGCATTAGCCGCAGTGGGGAAACTCGACACTGACAAAACTGGAGCCATACGTAATAATTTTTTTTACACATTTTCTAATTAGGCGTCAAAATCCCAACCACAAGTACTGAATTACAACCTGCACACTGTTTGCATCACCAATTTCCTTCTAATTCACACTATGGCGCACCTGTCTACCAAATCAAACTTGGAGAAAAAATATTTTTGTACCTGTAAATGGAGACAAATTAAAATCTCTTTAATAAAACATTAATTCTCAACCATTAATTACTACTTAAATTTTTTTTTATTTATTTATTATTATTCTTTTCTTGTTGGCAAACGAAAACGATATTTAGTTTAACATGCTTCACCACAATCGTTTTGTTTCCCTCCTTTTAATCCACCTGGCATCTTGTTAATGTTCATCCGGGATCACTTGCCTCTTTCTGCCGCCACCAACATGACGACACCCATAAAGGGATAACACGTGTTTGGAGCAATCAAACACATTAAGGATCCGTTCGTGCTGGTGTCAGCAATGTGCAGATATGGTCAAAATATGGTAATTTTGTCGCAAATTACTTATAAACTTTTCGACGACATCCATATTAGACACACGGGAATATTATGAAATGGTAATTTCATTAATCTTCTGTCTTCTTTTTTTATGTGCTTCTTTCTCCATTATCAGAAACGAAAAATTCTTTCAATATTGATCGTCTCGTCTTTTATTACTCACACATAAGTTCAACGTGAAAAATAGCAGAAATGAGTGAGGGGAAAAAATGTGGATAAAATAAATTTTTTTTTTCTTTTTGCTGTGTGTGAACGTAAATGAATAAAATTAAGTCGACGATATAATCTTAAATTTAAGATTTAAGATAAAATGTGTGAAGAAAAAAAATATAATGAATTTCGCTTGGAAAGAATAGGGGAGTCGAGAAGTATATTTTTTCTTATAAATGAATATATTTCCATTCTAAAATTCCTCATCGCAGTTTATTAAAATTGCAAGCAAAAAAACACCCCTTCACTGCCTGTTTTTTAGATGAATTCCAAACCACATTTTTAATATAGGCGTATTTTTCATATTTTCAAAAAATTGCACCAGACCTTCAAGAATGCACTCCTGCAAGTACATCACTATCATCATTAGTAAAAAAACGGCACAAAGAGCACTTAATAAAGAGAAAGAAGAAAAAAAAAGACCCCCCAACTAAATAAAAAATTTCAAAAAAAACCTTTAAAAACCCATAAAAAAATCACAAATTTCAAAACACCCCACAATATCTCTTCACTTTCTACGTCTCTACAGTAACATCCATTAAAATTACCATTAATCTCCTACAATTCTCACCCAATTGACCAATTTCAATCCCGAAAAGAAGCAGAAGAAGAAAAAAAATCAAATTGGCTAAAATGGGGGTGCACTGTTTAATATTAGCAAGATGAACGCACTGTACCATTTTCATCCTCCCACGCATCAGGGAATTCACACTAATCGAACCACGATTATTGGTAGGGGTGCACGACTCGGGGATCTCCAATTGGCGCCTCATTACCATACGATAGCAATCAAAAGAAATTGAGGGGGTCGGAAAAAGGGAGAAAAAAAAGGAAGAAGCTTGTACCGAGGAGGAGGAGGAAGAGAAAAAAAAGAGGGGTAAGGGAGAGAGAGAGAGAGAGAGAGAAAATTCCCGCCAAAATGGTAATCTCTCCCTTTTTTCGAAAAGCGTTTTCTCTTGCAACTCGACGACACTAACTTGACGTCATGGGGTGGCAACGAGCCACCCCTATGCCACTCAACTGCACATTTTTGCCCACATATCAGCCTCCAGGTGTCCCGGGCTTAATTAAGCATAACCAACAGAGATGAGGGGTGGCGAGAGTTATGAGATGCTTCATCACGCACCTACACACACTCTCCTCCTATTTTTGTCATCAAATAAAAAAAGAATTTGCAGAGAACTCGTAAAAATTACGTATAGGAAAAACGGGGAGTGGAGAGAGACAGTGCCGAGGAGAGAGAATCAAAAAAATATATAAAAATAAAAAGCAAATTAGCCTCGAGGAAACAAGATTTTAATTCAAGCAGAAGAAGAGGGAAAAAAAATTCAAACTAAATACACGAAAGAAGTTTAATGTCATAATCGAGCTCCTGAATCAATTCTCTTAAGAGGATTGAAATGTTTCACTCATGTAAGATGATCAACATTTTCTTTTTTTTATATTTTTACAAAAACTTAAAAAAAAAAAATTTTTTTTTGTACTTAACCGTTAATAAATTTCTTTTTTTTTCTCCCATTGCTTCACTTGGTATGGATAAATTATCCTCATTTGCCTCATAAATTATAAGTACCAAAACTTAATTCCGATATAATTCAGCTGTGCACGGGCCGCCCGTCGACCACGGTTGGGCGTCTCCTGGGACTCCACCCGTCACCCCGTCGACATAGCGCTCACATGTCACCATAAATACAGCAAATGCCCAGTCCCAAAAACCTAAATAAAACGTTCGAACCGAGACTATGCTAATTAGCTGCGATTAATCCATGTCTTCTTTATAACCCAACTTTTATTTTTTATTTCCATTTTTTTTTTTTTTTGGACAACTATAAAACAAAATTTCTTAATTTAAGGCGTTCCTTGAACCATCTCTTGCACAACTAGACCACAGGTCAGTTTGATGACTTGTCTTAATGAGAAAAAGCAATTAAAATTCAAAGCAAACTTTTCTCGAGAATAAAAAAAATAAAAAAATTTATTAATAAAAAATATCTAAATAAATAAAAATAAATGAATAAAAAATTTACCTGTTATGATGAATGTTGTCACAACCCAAAAACTGCACCTTAAAGGCTTAAATAAAGAAGGTCGGGGTGTCATTTCCCAGCCCAACATCTTAATTTAGAAAATTAAAACTCATCCGATACGAATCACAAAGCAGAAATTTAATTAAACAATTTGCAACTTTTCCACTACAAGAATACACGACGTGGACAACAGTAAAAATTAATCCTTAATTTGTAGCGACACTTAAACGTTTTTTATTATCCAAACTCTCTAAATATCGCTTTGAAGGCTGCAATAAACTGCTCGTTAGTAGGCCAACCTCTATAAAAATTCTTTTCCCACAACACCGATTCGACTTTGCACACAATTGATCTAAACTCGCATTTATATCTATCCATTCAAAAGTCAAAACTAACCCAATTTACAGTGCATGCGAAAACCATCGATCCATACATCGCACAATGAGCGAGGCAAACATCTCGTTTTCAAATTAATGCAGCGCAAACGCAGTTAAATCCGCCGATATACGAATATTTATACAGTAAGCTAGAAAAGGAGTCGAGGGAGTTGTAGTAGGAGGAGGGAGTATCGAGTATTCGAGTGTTAAAGAAGGTGACCGGACTGGACGAGCAATTGCTGTAAATCTTCCACTCTTATGAGGAAGTAAAAGGGTGGCCCCATAGAAGCTCGAGGCAAAGCAAAAGGCTTTCGTTATACCAACTAACGTGTCTGTCTCGTAAATTAGCCGAGCAAGCTTAATGGAAATATGAATTTCAAATCACACACCGCCTCTAACTGCTAACTCCAATGATAGAAGAAAGAAGAAGAAAAAAATACTTTTTGGTATGACACATTCTTTGACCAATGATAAACAGAGGAAATATATATGTCGGAAAATCCGTCCGTGACAAGATTACCGAATCAAAATGTACGAACGACAATTTTTACAAATGACAAGCACGTTTCCTACCCGACTAAAATACGATCACCGACACCATCCCCCTTTTCAAATTTGATATAAAATACAATCAGAAAAAAAAAAATTCTTTTGGTCTGTTTTTCTATACGGATTTACAGACAACAACCGCGAGCGAAACAATATCAAATAACCACAAATTACTTATTGCATACAAAAGAAAGAACTAAGAAAAAAACACGAGTGCAATCACTTGAAATCAACACCCGCCAGATTAATCCTTCGCAACCACTCCCTTTTTTGATACGTGGGCTATGCAACACCGTCGTAAATCCGTCACGAGCGCGAAAACTCGGTTCGCGAGACGTCGAACCACCCAATTTTATAAATTTACTTAGGTAAACAACCAACCCCGACACCCTTTGGCGAACTCTCGAGCACTCTCAGTCGATTTTCTTCTTCCAACAGCAGCACTTATCTTCATTTGGGTTGACATATTTTCAACGGGCCGGGCCGGGCCAGGGTCAGTTCAGCAAACTCGAAAAGACGACTGAAAAAAGGGCGTTGCTGTGTGACCACCACCACCATCATCATCGGGTCGTATCGAGTGCCCACTCTTGAGGACGAAGACACAAGTGGAATGCAAAGATAAACATCAGCCCCCATGCCAGTCAGTCTAATACGAGCGAGGCCATCTTCTCTCGTAGCAGACCGCAGGAGTTGGCAATTTACGAGACTGGAGACGGCCACAACCGGTGGTCCGTCTCACTGGGGTCTCTTCACCCTCACCCTCGCTGCGGGTCACCGAAATTAAGTGTGAAAGAAAGATACTCTTAGTGGCCTCAAAAGATGAATTTCACGCCATTTTTCGACATTCCAATTGCTTCTTTCGTCTTTGCGGGACGGGAGGACGAGTTGTGTGAATGCTTCCACTAAATCCCGCGAGCCGAAAATGAAAAACGAGCAAATTTTACAGTGTTACGACCTTTCTAAATGGTTTACCGTCAATTTTTCACGTCTTACGGGCAAAATATATACCGACCATTCATTTTATCTAACAAATAGCTAATTAACAATATCACGATTTTTACTCATCCCTGAATTTACACGCGTCTATTCAACGTGTTTTGCCGTGAAGGAAAAAAATTTATTTATGTGCGGTGAAATAAATAACGGAAAAAAGAAATATTTAAATTGACAAACATTTTTCCATTCTTTTATTGTGGATTTCTTCTCACTTTGCAACCAACATCTCCGCTAAAAAAAAAAATAATTCACGCTTCATTTTGAGAACATAATTTTAAACTTTTAAAAAAAATCTCGTTTCGACTCTTACAAAAAGCAAAACACGCACATATTCATCACTTCCATCTCAACCAGGATAAACTTGAGACATCTTCGTGAGTAGTCAAAACACAAAAAAAAATCCCCTCGAATAAAAATAATAAAGAAAGAAAAAGGAGAGAAGAAAAAAATGAAGACTCACTGGAATCCAGTGCTAGTTATGGAAATCATAGAGTGATGGCAGATGGGCAACTTACAACTTTTCCCCCTCCGCCTTTCTTTTACTTTAATTACAGTGCGTGTTAAGATGGCCACTCATCATGCAATCACGCGAGCATCGAATTCAACCTCTGCCTCTACCTGATGCTCACCTGTCCATCACCGTAAAGCACAAAACCTGCTGCACACCAGTTGAATATGCCTCCTGCGAAATAAAAAAAAGCTGGCGTTTCGTTTCGCATAAAAGAGAGCCAATCAAAGCCGCGCTTGTTCTGGTAAATACGCAAACAATGGAAAATTGCACACCAGACATCGCCCTGAGTTGAACAAATGTTATTATGTTATTACTATGTTGCGCCTGTACAATGAAAGTCTTTCTAGTGCGATACGTGGATAGCACGCACGTCGGAGTACCGAAATTTTTTTTTCTGGGAAATTACGCGTGAAAATTGTTTGCGTGATTTATTTTTAAAATTTTTTTAAACGGTTTGTCGTTAGTTTAGACACGTATAAGGTGTAAATAAGCGTCGTTTAGGTGTAAATTAGCTCTTTTAAAAGTATTTTAACTGTAAGTTAGTACCTGAAAATGTGTTTTTTAACACCTTACGACATTAAATCAAAATAAAAGTTAAAAATCTGGCAGATCATAAGCAATTTAAGGTAATAATTTCTGCAAATAACGTCGGACAAATGAATGTTTGTTGAGTTCACACCAACACTTTCATATGAAAACTTTTTAGAATTCCACCCATCCAAAATTTTATAAGTCCTCTTTATAATAAACCTGCAGAAACTTCGCACTGGACTCACTCCCCGGCTTAGCTCCCACTAACACACACCATTGGCAGAGAAGTCGGTGCTGCCAGCTGGTGTCGGTCGACCCAACCCAACCCTCACAACTCGAGCTCAGCTCAAGCCCTTTCCAATATTCACACAAGCAAAAAAAAAACATTAAGTACATTCATGCACATTTTCTCACCACAAGAATAAGAGAAAATTGCGAAGAAGATTTTGCACATTAATTTAAGTCAACCCCCAACTGCGTTTCTCCCGTCTCGTCTATCAGCTCCCTTCTTTTTATCTCCTTTTAATTCCATTCTAGCTCGACTAATTTTTATTCCTTTTATTATTCACAAACGAATGGCGTATAAAAAATGTTTTAACTCTTTTAAAAAATATTCCTCCGAGACTCATCTACAAGCGATAAAAACTGAGGGTCAACATTTTACAACCATCGGTCAATAAATAAACAAGAAAAAAAAATCTACATAATCCTTTCACCCTTTAACACCCCTCCCAACCTAATTTCTTTACTTTACATATTCATAAACAAATATTTGTATTACCATAAATAAATTTTTAAAAAGGCAAAAAAATAAAAAGTAAAAAAAAGTTTATCGTTATCGTTAATGCTCAACACCGTGGAAATAAACCTCCGGATAATTTACTGACAAATTTTTATCTGTGGATAAAATTAACTGAATTACCGATATTTCGGGCAAGAAAAAAAATTTGTCGAATTTTTTTTTTAAATTTATATTTTTATCATTTGAATTATTCAACATATATTTTTACTTTTAAATAACTCGAAAATTACACATGTGCCACCCACCTGTCCACATCCGTCGTTTGAAGACTCCCTTCGATAATATCCATAAGCAATGAGTTTGTCCCCAATCCCTCGAGCTAATCTTTAATCCTTCCCTTCTTTAATTGCGCATCAGATGTCATCATCTCACTTAACGTATAATTATTTACCGATTGAGAAGCAAAAAAAAAAAATTAAATAATAAAACATAATAAAAAATAAAAACAGAAAATAAAAATTACGCCATTAAACCACTCACGAAATCATTCGCAATAAAACTTCTATTAAGCACACCGTAGTACAGTACACCAGTATAATTGCGTAAACGAAAATGTGGTCAACATGGTATAAAAACAGTCAACAAAAAAAGAAAATTAGGAAAAAAATTTACAAGGTTATTTGCATTAATTGCACTCGGTGCATTATAATAATAAAATACTCAGCAAAGAAAATAACTTTGCACCATTCATTTACATTATTCCTTTTTTGTTACTCTTCTTTCTTTTAAGCGAGTACTTATTTACACAAATCACTGTTATTAAGTCCTGATACCATCTGATTTCACGTGACAGTATGAATGTGATCCAACCATGCACTGAAATTACACGGGCTGGCCACATGCCAGCTCAACTCAAGGTGGGTGTGATCAACTAATACACATGCGATTAAAATCCCCTTCAGGTGATACAATATTAATACGTCGTTGCTTTGACAACTGCTCATTCCACGATGTATAAAGATTTTTTTTAAAAATGTATTACAAGTTTCTTAAGGGGTTAAAACGTTATTCACTCCATTTCCCACCCTACTAGTCCAAGCATGACCAATGCAAAGAGAATAGGGTGAAAAATGTCAGTCTGGTATTAGTCGTTTGTGCCGACTCATGTCGTTACCTGTCCCCACCTAAGCTGAGTCGTGTCAAGTGGCTACCATCATTCGAACGACGAGTCACAATAAGGAAGAAAGCGGGTTACATAGATCTATACATGGACGGGACAGTGAAAACAGCACTCGGGTGGATGGATGGAAGGAAGGAAGGAAGAAAGAGAAAAAAAAACTCGTGAAACGAAAAGTTGGAATGGAGATATTAAAAGGTAGTTTACCCCTTTACATGTTGTTATTACTATTTAAAAAAAATTAAAATTTTAAATTAGTCAGTTTTAACAAGGCGTACATTCCATTTATTAAAAAAAGACCCGAGGTTAAAATAAAATTACACAAAATTATGGACTATTAAAAGAAGAAGTACAAACTGGCCAGATGACCAAATTGCCCTGTCAATTAAAGGAGGATTGCCTCGAATAAATAAGGAAAAAAAAGTAGAAAAGTTTACAAGTGATTTGTTAACGCGTTTGTGAAAGAAATCAATCGTTTTTCCTCTTTGGCTCTATTATTATTCAACGCGAAGATCCAATTAGCAGATCTAGGACTTTTTCTGCCTTTTCATCTTCTTTTCCACCACCCTTCTCCCCTCCCCTATCTTTCAATATGATGAGAAAGGGTGAAGAGAAAAGACGAGAACGAGTATAGTTGAGGATAATTCTTTTTTTTTTCCTTCCTTCAAAGTTTCTTTGGCATTTTTTCTTGGAAAAATTCTTTTCCCTTACTACTTAATCCTTCTCACAGCTCAAACATGCCATTTGAAATCGAGACTGGGATTTAATTCTTCAATTTAATCACTTTTTTTTCCTCTCTCTCTCAACATCCAACATTTTTTAATGCCAGTTTAATTTCCTAAATAATTGTTAAACTTTTTTTTTAATTTATCAAAAAAAATTGAAATTCTTTTATAATAACAAAAAAAATGTAAGAAACTTATGATATAAAAAAAAAATCATAAAAAATCATGATGTCTTAAACCCGAGTGCAACGTCACGGGTCAATTTTGCATGCAATGTGCATTGCATCACAAAAGTAGCAAACCATGTCCTGCACATACAGAACTCAAAATCCTTTCCTCCCTGGTCAATTTGAATGAGAACTCGATTGAATAATACAATACGACGCCACACCAACATCCACTGATGGAGATGTGGGTGTCAAAGTAAAGTGGGGAAAAAAATGAGGGTGGAGACATCCTTGTTTGGTACTTGTTAATCCCCAAAAACCACACCTGGCACTTAAGAGCCTTAGTTCTTTCCACTCCTATGCAAATGACCAAAAACTAATTTCGGTCTGACTCGAGATTAAATTCCAGATCAAAACACACATCAAGATTTGTATCGAGCTAATTTTTCCATGTTAAAAATTCAGATCAAGATTATAAACACAATTTTTGATCACTATCATTAAAATTGAAATTTCCTTTCGACCAATTGAAAAATTAAATTTAACAGTCTAACACCCTTTTCTGGGGCGAAAAAATAATAATCTATAATGAGACACTACTAACAGTTCGAAACCAGTCTGTGAATTATAATTTTCAATATAGAAAACCAGCCCTTTTTATCTTTTCGCTCTACTATATATTCAAGTGTGAATTAATTATCTATCTTGCTGCCATCTTATCAGATAATGGGATCTTTACACTGGCCGACTTAAGTTCAACATGCCAACCTGTAGAACTAACCAATATGCACGCAAACTTTTAAGTTGATGGACAAACGGCAGCGAGAAAGGCGCATTAGGCTTAGTAAAAAAAATTATTCTCGGTCCATTGGAAGGTGGGGGGGGGGGGGGGGTGAGGGAAAAAAAGTAAAAAGTTAAAATATAAAAAAAAGAACATCCCATCAGCGATGACATTCACCTATAAAAAATACTTGTACATATAATTTTCTTTTTTCTTCTGCTTTTCTTAAGACTAATTCCAATCAAACATAAAATAAATGCAGAACAAGTTGAATAGAAAGAGGGGAAATTATAGAGAAATATTTGGAAATGAAATTATGGGTTTGCACACAAGATGTCATTCAAACAACTCGTGCCATACCATCAAATTTGAACAACGAAACGAACTGCTTTTGCCAGAAGGAATTATCCGTCTCCAATTATAGCTACCTTATTATAACAACCTTATTCTGCGCAAATGTGAATTCTTTCCCTCTTCCAAACTGATTTTTCAAACTTTTCTCCCCTTCTCATTTCTCTTCTTCATTAAATTAAAAGCCATTCCCCTAAATATAAAAAAAAGGAAGAATTCCCTTGAGCGTGGTTAGAAACTGAACTCGAGTAAAGGAAAAGTAGGGGGAGAAAAAAACGAAAGAAAGATAGAAAGAATGAATTATCCAGGGAACGGAACTCAACTCCAAGAAAATAAACTCAAATAAGATGAACTCACACATGATGAAACCCATCTCTACAAAGATTCAACATCAAATACAAATAAAAAAAATTGTCCATTAAGTGTTCCCAAAGAATGCACCTATTCAAATTTAACTTTTTCTGCATTGCCTGCAAATGGACCGAGGAAAAAGTATATTAAAAATGAATTTAACACATTCCAATACCCTTCTCATTTTTCTCTTTTAGATCAAGTCGAGAATTTTTTTTCCTTGCCCTTCAGTAATATAAATGGGTAAATATTTCTTCTCTCATACATAGTATGCTACGCGAAGTTTTCATTCTATTTCGTTTTCTTTCTTTCTTATACCGACCCCTTTCGCCCATCTAAACTCGAATCCATTTTTCTTGCACAAGTTTGTGTACATTTCTAAGGGATTGGAAGCAGCCTCTTTTACACTCAAATAACTGCACAAATGGAAAAAGTCAGCAGCAGAAGGAAATTGAGAAATGAGATACGCCATTGGAAAGAAAAGTAAAAGTTTCGAGTGACTCAATACAAAGAAATAATAAACAAATAAACAAACAAACAAAAAATTTACTTTCAAAAATATTCTTTTAAAAAAAATAGCATGAAATGATAAAGCTTTCACTTGGTATTAATTTATCTCTTTCCATACCACAAATTTTCAATAATTCATCATATTTTTTTCAGAAAAAATTTACATAAGAAAAAAAAATATAAAATCCATCATACCTTCTTATTCTCCACCCACTGAACCAGCAAACTATTTAGTTTTTTTTTCAAAAAAAAAATATAAAAAATGAAATTCGAGTTTAAAGTATTTTCCCCGCCCACACAACTTATAATGAGTTTGGAACCATGAACCCTTCTCGGCAACCATCACTATGAGCCTGACAGTATGTGTGTTAGGTCTTGGCTATTTATGAGGTGTCTGAAAAAATTAGGAGGCCTAGTCTGACTTGGAGTGCAACTTCCAATTAATAATTAAAGCTGCTTCCCAAGGGGCCTCGCCCCTCTTATAAGGAGGAAAAGCTATAAGGAAGCCTGTTAGATGATACTCACCATATTACGAGTCAATGGCCGTTACATATATTGGCTATTACGTAAGGAAAAAGATGAAAAAGGGTTAACCGCCTTAGCCATTCATTAAGCACCTACAGATATGACCTTTTAGAAAATAGATACAGCAATTATTCAACCAACACGTAGACAAAACGTGTGATGATTACAAACTACAAAAAAATTATTATTAAACCCTTTCGGCCCGACTTGTTTTTTTCTATTTTTTCTACATCTCGTCTGAAGCAAATTCGTGATGCATTTTTTTTTATGTAACCACTTAAAAAGAGGGATTCGCCAAGTTAAAAGCCAAGTTGGAATTACACTTCATGTTTTTCTTCCGTGTCTTGTTACTTTTATACGGTATATTTTATTTTTTTTTAACTTAAAAAAAAAATAGAAAGAGTAGTGTGAAAAGAAAAACAAATTATAGTCACAACTCCGAGTTATGTGTGAAAGCAATAAATTTTAAAAAAATAAAATAAATTTAAAGTTATGTTTTTTTTGGCATAACGTGCATTATTATTTCTTCGCGAGACGAGGAGGTAAAAAAATTTGGTGTATGAAGTTCACTCAGTATTTAATATTTACTCTTATAGCGCAAACTGCATCAACCATCTCCATCAAATGGATGGCAGCTTCATCTTAGTTTATTAAGGAAAAATTCCTGGCCAGTCATAAAGTACAAGAGGCAGTAGGCAACTTCGGTGCAAAACCCAATAATTTCTGGACCACTGACTTCCAACATAAGAACCTAAACCTTCATCCACTAAAAAAAAAAAAAAAAAATTAAGATAACCTTTTCCCCAACCATCCCTCACATCACAACCTGACGAAAACTTTCAACATAAAAAATTACAAATCCCAAATAATGTCGACAACTTAAATTATTATTATTACCGACTTAAAAACTTTCAAAAAAAATAGTTGGAAAAAAAAACTTTTCCCCTCTAAAAAATATTTTTATTTCATCAATTCATCACCTTTCACGAAAAAAGTCATCAAAAACATGAAACGCCCGAGGCCACGCACCCAAAAAAAAAAATTCCACCCTCGCAATTAAAAGTCTCATCAAAATGACCTCCAACAACTGGAGCAATGACGCTCTTTTCCGAACAATTTCATGAAAATTGTCTAGATTCATGACCATGTGCGCGAGCGTGCGTCACTTCATTTATGAAAAATGCATTTGCCTCTCTGCTCTTCTTTTCCACCCACCACCACTTCCACCACCACCATACCACCACCACCTCCTCCTCCATCGCTCGACTTCTATTATACGGCCGGGCGAGGGCAATTCGCGCGTATAGGACTGTGAGAAGAGGAAAAATATAATGTGGTTACACAATTCGTATTCATGGCAAACGACAGCCAGAGCCAAATGCCCAATAAATTTGCACGTATAGCCCCATCCATGTCATCCTCGTGTCTCTCTCGTGGCGCAGTGTTGAGAGCTGCTTCAATTAGTACAATGTGGCCTGAGTTGCACAAAAGATGTTGTAAATTCATTACGGCGACATCTCATCAAAATCCTCTCTCTGCAGTGTTCCCATTCTCCTTCCCATCATCATCGCCGTCGTCGTCATCATCTCACACTCACAGAATCTCCTCCTCTTTCATCACTTCGCTCTCATTCCCATGTGAGATGTGGTGACAAGTCGAGTTGACATCTTTTATCCCCGGCCGAGACCTTTAATCTCGTTGCAGATAACAAGTGACAAACGTCAATCAAAACGATGAAAATATTTAACAACATCGTAAAAACATGCTAACGACCCCTCCCCCCTTGCATTTCATACCTTGCCGTTTTTTCCCAACATTATTCAGCAATTATTTTCAAATTTCCTTACCTATAAAGAAAAAAAAATATCATTAATATTCACATAATAAAAAAACATCAATTTATATTATATGTTATATAAAAGAATAAAAGGGAGAAAAAAAATCTCCAATCTAATCGAGTCATGTGTGGCTATAAAATAAACGTCTATGGATGGGGCCCAGCAAAAAAAAGGAAGTTTATCCAATTTTATAAATTATAAATAGCAATAAGAGATGGGAAAAGAGGAGGCGAATGTTGTTTCAGAGACAAGAGTACAATTCCCAGTTGTGGATGGGTACAAATAAATCAGTCTAAGAACTCCCCTACTTCCCACTCGTATACCCACCGACCGACTTCGCCATCCACATGCCATTTCTTCTTCGTCCAGCAAACTCCACAATAAACAGTTGCAAAGAACTGCACTGCGTCTTTGCTATTTTCCCGCCTTTTCCCCCACTCTGCATCTAAATTCCCTTCATATAACAATTTTTATAGTCTTGAAAACTTCCTACCTACTTTCATATGCAGATTGACTTGTAGGTTTATAACGGCTCAAATGCAGATTGCCACAGATGTTCCTATCACGTATATAGACAGGGGGCAAGCAACGCAAGAACAAGTCTTGAAGGAGGCGATGGGGGTAAGAGCTGAAATAGGAAAACATGCAATACCCGAAGAGAATAAGGAAAAAAAATCCATTTCATCGTATGCATCGCCTCCCATCTGGCCAATATCCATTTCATTTTCAAATTTGTGGTCACTTTATCCAGTCCATAAAACAAAAATAGATCTCGATTTTGAGGAAAAAAAGTCCAAAGTGTTTCACTCTAATTACGAAACGGGGAAAAATCAATCAGTAAAAGTTTTATTTTATATTTTTTACCCCGCAAGTTTCACATATCCCCATAGCCATGCGAGCATCTTTTATGTAAAATAAGCTCTAAAACATAAAAATGCATAGGCTACGATATAAATGTTGTGTCCCCTCCGATTTATCGAAGAATGAAGGAGACCAGAGTAAGCGAGGGAAGGGGGAATTTATGGACGACATTTCGGTGGCTAGGCTGGCTGGCCCACATAATACAATCATGCTAAATGTGTATGCATTTATTCTATCAACTTTTGTTTTCGCCCACAGCCACTCGGTGGCGACGTTCGTAGTTTGCCATCTTTATTTCTTTCCTGCGTCGAAAAACATTGCTGGCAAAAATACCCCATTCAACAAAGATTCACATGCAAATCAGAGGCGACGACCCCTGCAACACCACTTCACCACTATCCTCGACTTCTTCCTTAACCCCCTATCGTAAATCCAATCATTTCACCAAAAACAAAAACCGATTAAAAAGCCGCCGCCACGCTCCGGATCGAATCTTTCCATCAAAAGTCCACCGTAAACGACTCACTCATCGGAAGGGAGGAAAAATATAGAAAAACAGCCAACTTTTTAATATTCTTGCGACATGTCACTGTTTTTACACAGTATTCGAAGCAATAAAAACATGCAAACGACCACTGCCTCAATATACGCAAAACCCCCACAGCCCAAGCGCCTCCTGCAGAGCGATACTGTCATTGCCAACCGACGGCTGAGCGTGGCTGAGCCAGCGATGCGCGTTCGCTGGGAGGTCTTGGATGGGGGCCATCAATGCAGATGGGCCGGGCATTGATAGAGGGATGGATGAGGATGCGGCTCAGGACCCCACACCGCCATCAAAACGCATTCCCTAGGGGAGACTTATAAAAGGCAAGCAAGAGAGATCAGGGGTGTTGAGGGACAACGAGATCCCTTACCTGTAATGGCCGGATTCCAAGACCCCACATTTCATCCTTCCTCCCTCCATCCACCCACACACACACCTCGTAATATCCTCTCAAACAAGTCGGATCTTGTAGCCGGCTGGACACTTGGCCTTTCGACACTGCCCACTAAGAAGCGGAAATCATGGACATTCGATTCCCCCATTTTTTATTTTTTATTTTTATATTTTTATTTTAAATAAAACAAATTTTTTTGACCCTGAAAATACCTTTTGGGAAAAAATTGAAATAAATAAATAAATAAATAAATAAATAAAATTAAGTTAGTTTTAGTGCATAATAAAAATAAAAATGAAAATTTAAAATTTAAAATATTACTTCCCCATTCGTGAGGCCAGGAAATTCTTTGGAAATAGAGAAGAGCATAAATTACATGGAATTAGACAAAAATTTCTGACACCGAGCTCATTCGGTGTAATTATCATTTCTGGTGTACAGACTCGTTCACAGAGAGAAAGAGAGAGAGAGAGAGGCCAAGGTAAACTAGTCTTAATCGAATATGTATTAACTGCAGGGGGTAGCAGCAGCACCAATTCCAGTCAGAAAAAATGTAGAAATTATTAAAAACAGGAAAAAAATATACCTTAAATTTCCCAATTTTTTTCTTCTTCTATTTATTTATTTATTATTTTTTTTATTTTAAGAAAAATGTTTTCATATAAATTACGGTGGCACGTTTAAATGTAATGGAGAAGAAAAAAAAAAGGAAGGAGGGACAAAATTTATTTTGCACTTGTTATCAAACTGTTTCTACTATTTCTCACGCATTTCTCATGAAATTAAATCAACTTTTTTATGTCAGCTTAAAAACGTAATGAACTAACAAATATTATTTGTATATGCAAACAGAAAAAAATTTTTTTTTTAAATTTTTCATTCATTTCACAGAACCAGATTGGATTGAATCACGAAATAAGTTTTTTTTTTAAATATGGTATACTAGTTACATTTAGATTAATACGTTAACAAGGTTAATATTTTGAGTTATGTGCTCAATGTGAATGTTTTTTTTTAAACCAAGAAAATAATTTAGACAGCCTATTTATTACTTGCAAAATGCAAATGAAAAAAAGGTTAAAATAATCAATTTTTTTCAACTCAGGATTTCGTGATTTCCTACTAAAAAATTGAAAGTCATAAAATTTTTTTTACTCATCCTTTAAAAATTCTTAGTTACATAACATGATAATTAATCAAAAAACATCACTGAAATTCGAAAACAAAAATTTTTCTTATGGATTTTCCCCGCTTTTTACCCAGTTTAAAAAAAAGTAAACCATGCAAACAAGAATGTAAATTCCGTTTGTGCTTCATCAGGATCTAATCAAATGAAAGAAATATGCTGTCCATACACACCTCGAAGCGAGAAAAAAAAAACCGCCAACTGAAGCAGAAAAATTTTACCCCCTAAAAAAAAATACTAGAATCAATGGAAGAGAAAGGAAAAATCGCCCACGCGCTCAACTTATACCAGATGGTATACATTACTTCATCAGTATGCAGCTCGAGTAGCCATAACTGGACGACCAGTGGCGCCGTGCCGTGACGTCAATCAGTTGCTCTTTTACCACTTCACCCCTTTTCCCCCCCAACAAAAATCTCCATTCACCCCTTTCCAAGCTGCAGCTAAAAAAAAGAGAGGACTCTGAGGAGAGAGGAGAGAGGAGAGAGGAGAGGAAAAAGCTAAATTCTCAACGTTGTGTTGTCCATTTATTATTCAATACGGAAAATTCATAGATGCAAAACACATTCCAAACGCTGCAAGCAATTGCAAAATGCCTAACACTGCAAACTTAAACAGTATTCACGCATGATCAACTAGTGAAAGAGGGAGTAAGGAAAAAATTAACTTTGTCCAATTGGATTTGGTATCCAAAACCCTCAAGTCCATTTGCACAATGGTACTGTTTATGCACGTGCTCAGAGGCAATAAACATAAAGAATAAAGAAAGGGCCAGACGACTCTTTCCCCGATGCCCCAGAAGAGAATCGAAAAGCATATTTCCGTTCTTTTAGAATGGCAAATTAGGCTTAACTTAACTTCGAAATCCCATTGGGCCACTACTTCTGACTTTCAATTCCCTTTCAATTGAGCACACACACATACTCACTCACTCACACACACAACTTTCCATTATAAAAAGGGAGAGCGATAGAAGATGGGGTTACATTAGATAGGCTTAACCCCTTAAAATACGTGCGTGCAACCGAATCACAAAGCTGACACCTTCATCATCTATGGGAACGCCGAGGAACAACGAGGTACAATGGCAAGTCAAATGCGTGCTAATCTGTGGGGTCTTTGCTGGACGGTGTCGCAACGAAGAGCGTGAGGGGTGGAGGAGAAATCGCGGAGACACGCCGTCTGTTGGTCGAGATTGGGAGCACCACTTCCTGTCTCGCCATTGATCGGACTTCCCCCATTCCCCCAACTTTGCTTTTTCCACCCCCTCTCACTCTCACTCTCTCTCTCCTTCTCTTTTATATAAATTTATTTATATCATTATACAATACACACACACACACAGCGTACACCCTTAAGCCTAAAGCGAGCAATTTTTCACGACACCTCGGTTGTGGTTCGTTTCCTTATTTCCTCCTAAACATCTTGCAAAAGAGAGTGAGAGTGAAAAAAAAATTAAGAAAAGTAAATCATTTAAAAGTGATCGTAAGATGACAGTCACAATCACCTTGTAGTCGACTTTTTTACTAAAACCTGCTCACGTTCCCATCATCCTCCATCCCCTGAGGCAATGACTCAGCTGCCCGTGGTATTTTTCACGCATGTCGTGGTTTCGAAGTTGAACGTGAAAGAAAGAAAGCGTTAAAAAAAAGTGAAATAGAAGTAGAAGAAAGAAAAAATAGGAGAGAAAGCAAGCCGAGTCCCAGTGACGTGAGCACCTTCTTAACATTCTATACCGAGCCAACTATGAGTGGTCATTTTAGAAGCACCAACCATCTCGGTCCACCTAAAGACAAAGGTGAATGGACGCTCACCCGCACGCTGTCATTTACCATCACTCTGACCATCAATTTTAGACCACAAAAGGCGGTGAAGGAGAAACCACCGGCTTCACCGAGTAGAGAAAAAAAATTAAATCCTTAACTGCGCATGCGTGACAAAGGCGCATAACAGATTAAAGGAGGAATTTTCAGGTTGAAAAAAAAATATTAAATAAAAAAAAAATGTTTAAACTCTTTGAATCCAGTGGAAAACACATCTGTCACGTCGAATTTTCTTTTTATTGCAATAAAAACTCGAGTTGCTGCTTAGCTGATGCTGCTATTACGTCACCATGGCATCCAGATGAAGAGAAACTATTTTAGTCGTGGGTATGGAAGGCAAACCAATTGGGCTTAGGGCCACTTATCCAACTGCGTTTTCCTCTTATGTGTCGTATGGCCCTTTCTTCTCTTCTCTTTTTCTCTCTCACGAACCCTATCCCTCCGAGCCCACCATTGGCGTGCGTGACTTCCCTCCAAATGGGGGTGTGAGCAGGGGATAAAACGCGACTCTCAATTGTCCCTCAACCCTTTCTTCTTCCAAGATTTGGATTCCAATTTCAAACTGCTCTCATATACTCGACTTTTATTTTTTTTCCTCTCTCTCTCTCCAGTTTTCTCTTTTATTCACTCCAATTAACTTTGCGAAACTTAGTTAGCAAAAAAAGAGTGCGTTTATGTAGAAAAGAGAGACCGAAGCGTTTGTGTGGTGGGTGTGAGTCGATGGAGAAAGAGGCACTTGTAGGAGTACACTCGTTTGCTATTACAATCAGTCTAAGTGGCAAACTAGTGCCACTTTGGATGCGTCCGACCAATTAGCAAGTCCAATGAAATTTGTCGCGCGTGCATCCATTTAATTCCCCTTTTGCGCAACGCCTTTTCTGCTCCCTATGTCCTTAACGGCAATCAGATCCAATTAAGCAAATCGCAAAAGGTGCAAAACGAAAACACAGTCAAATTGATACTATAGAGCAACACGACGTGAGTCAGTTAATGGGTGAAATCAGTGCTGCAAACGGCGCAATCTCACGCAAATTTAAACACACTGGCAACGCATTAAACCGAAAAACTTTATTTCAACCTCCACAAATAAAATAAAAAAAGTGTGAAATAAATACGCATTAAAATTCCACACTCGATCAAATTGATTCACTGCCCTTATTTCCACAAATTAATTATCAAATACCAATCGTCAAGACTGGCTGTAAACAGCTCACGCACTGGTCAGTCGCTCGTTTGGAATACATGGAAAGAGAAGGAAGAGGAGGATCACCATCAAAATGAGGAATATTAAGTGCAGGGGTGGAGTGGGGTGGGATCGAGTGGGTGAGAAGTCCCTATATATTAGGCCCGCAGCGGCGTCGGAGCAGTCATCAGCCGCCCTGGCGCCTCGATGACCGCTACTCACGTTCATAAATCATTGTCACGTTTTATAATTAAGAAATGCCAACCCTAATGACTTGATGGAAAATGGAAAACAATAGGCCTTCCGTCTGACTTTATCAAACACGTGTCAACAACATCATCATCGTCCCAGACGAAAATATTTCACTTTTCATCATCCATCCTCCACTCCTTCCTCTCTCTTTCTCTGCCCCTCCTTATCAACAACAACAAACAACAACATCCATGCAAGTGTTAATCAACCAATTTACCTTTCCAGGTACAAACTAAACCAAAAAACCCATTAACAAATTCCTGCCTTATATAAAACTCTTTATTAAACCCATACATGATACAATGAACCACCCTTTAAAACCATAAAAACTTATTTTAAATTTTTTTTATCTGTTCCATTCCCTCCGCCCATCAAACTTCCACTTACTACGCCCATCCATCTCACCTTTTTCCTTCACCGACACTTTTTACACCGTTTTATCCATGCATAGGTAAGATAATTACACATCAAGCGCGGGATTTATAAGATTCATTCCCCCCTCCCTCGCTCGTTCGTTTCTGCACCGAGGGCATATTCAATCCGATCATCGCAGACCTGGTCATTATAAAGCCGCTCTCTGACCACTCTTGTATACCTTACGTACTACACGAGTGAAATTTATAGACGCTACAGGTGACTACACTGTCCATTACATGCTAATCATATGATGAACCCCTTAAGGGATGCTTAATTTTTTTTTTTCGTCTTTTATTTCCAGTTGATAAAAAAATTTTAAAAAAAATTTAAGAGTTGAAAAAATATAAATAAATAAATAAAGATAGTAAAAATAAAAAAGGGTTAAAAGCCGTTTTAAAGTTTAAGGATTTACAACTGTGCGAATGATATTTATGTTTTTATAACTTTTCAATTGACAGTCTTTTAAATTCCCACAGTTGTCAAACATGAATTCATCAGACTTTAAGTTTAGTGTTCGGCCATTTTCCAGTCATCAACTAATTATACGTCATTATTTCTGAAAAATTATAATTTAGTTGAATTTTATGTTGTTTTTCTTTCATGTTTATTCAATAAATTAATTTTCAAACCTTGAAAAAAAAATTATTTCAGTGGATAATTAGTTTTGATATACATTTTAATAAATAACCCAATTTTTTTATTCTTTCTTATTATTTTTGCCGACCTTCGTAATGATTATCACCGAAAGAAAACGTCACACGAGTGAGATCTGGCCGTGTAATTTCTTAAGCATGTGCCGTCCATCGAGTCGAGAGGGCGCGGCATGCAAGTGGCAGCCATATTTCTTTAACATAATGAATATTTAAGCCTCACTTGTCACACAATGGTAATCCAGTGGATTTGTACAATTTACTAACGTGGACTCAGTGGCTCAGCAAGGGGCATCGTGGCCTCCCGTATTCCTGCATAAATAATCCACCCATAAGTGAAGTCCGAAGCAGGCAACAACAGACACTTCCCATAATTCCCTTTTACATGCCTTTAAATTTATAGTTCAATCAGTGCTCATGCATAAAAGAGATGGGTCATTGAAAATAATGTTGGGTCATTTTATGGTGCATTCATAAACAGGTTTAAATTGAAAACTTCTCTCAAAATGTCTTCAAAAACAATTTAAAACATTTTTTTTATTTTTATTCTAAAAGACCGAAAACAAATAAAAAGAAAATATGAAAACAAATTTTTTTTTTTAAGTGGAAATGTGGATATAAAAGAAAAAAAATGGAATTTTTCTCCCATTCTTGTAATTTACCGAGGTGTGTGACCCCGGGAAGAATATAGTTTTTAACTCAAATTTCAAATAAGCAGAAAAGGATATTCCTCATTTTCTGTTGCAAGATGATCCTTGCAAATGAACTAACTTCCTGGTTCGTGCTACAGAAAAAAGTGAGAAACAAGTCCATAACTTAAAAGCTTAGAAAACTGTGGCTCCGTTAAAACCAGTTTGTAACCCTCTTACTTTACCACAAACTGCCTTCCGAGTAAAAGAAAATTGTACGAAAATGAGAAGGGAAAAAAATAAATTGTCATCTGCGCACCTTACGGTGAAAAAAAAAAAGAAAATCCCAATCGAAAAATCCGCATCAAAATTCCTCAAACCGCATTAACCCTTTCATTATATATACGTACAATTATAATTATCTCCAAAAATTCGATCCAAAAAAAAAAAAAATTGGAAAATTAAATACATAAAAATTATTATTTTTTTGTTCATATAATATAAATATATGGATAATACGAGAAAAAATTTCTTTCCCACCTCGTTACAGCTAAAGGGCCGGAGTTGAGTCGTCTAATTGGGTAAAATCTCTTCATCTACATAACCCAAAACACATTAAACTTAATCTTTTTCTTCAAACTCATGAATATTTTTCATTTTTATAGCGGTTATAATTTGTGACCACTCATTTTTTCCTTTCAAATAAAAAAAAAATAACAAACCAAGAAAACAACAACATAAAAAATTACTTCATTTGTGGTAAATTAATACCATTTAAAATTACAATCATGTTGAAACATGAATTTTACATACCCACACCTATTTTTCGACGTATAGTCGTTTAACACAAAACACAGGAAACCAGAAAATACCAAAAAATGCATAATAAACATTCTCAAAAGAATGTTTCGAAGTAACAACAAAAAAACTTCCCCTTTCTTTATCTCGCAATTGCGCACTGGACCCGGCCACCAAAACACTAACACTTCTACTTCTCCTAATGGCCAATTGATGCAATGGTGATAAGCATAAAGGGCAAGAAAATTACCTCGAAAAAACTTCTTATCGACTCTTCGAGCCTTTCATTCGAGTCAAATTTTGCTAATTCAATTTAAGGAAGACCGCCAAAAGCGGCGGGAATTGAAATTTCAGCATTTCGCATCAATAAAAATGTAGTTGATGGAGAAGAAGCGCCGTGACACTTTGACAAGTTGTCTGTAGTAAGGGCAACGATCAATCATTCGCCATTCCTCCATCAGATAGCTCAAATGGAAGGGGAGGAGAAAGTCACAGACCCACAAGGTCAGCTGCTTGCCCGGTGCAGGTCATTCCTTCCTCCAGCCAGTGGACAAGAAGCCATCTCCTACCTCCACACCACCTCCCAGTCGTTTTAATCCTCTCGTGATGCCAGTTTTTATAACCGTTCAACATACTTGGACATCCTAACTACAAATTCCCTTTCTTCTCAAAAATTTTTTACCATCGACTTTTAGACCAACACTGACGTAGTAAAAGTCACTCGCAGATTCATAATAGCGGTTTATACTGACATAAAATTTTGTAATTACTTTTTAAATTTATGTTTATATCTATACGTAATGTAAAAAAAAAATTAAATTAATATTTAATATGCCATTGGCATCGTCAAATTTCAATTTTCTTGTCTTGTTGTTGTGGGGGGACATATCAACCAGGAGTCAGACAGCTTTCAATCTGTCCGACTCCTGCGGGCTGAAATTTCGAATTTATAACTTTCAAAACAGGTATATAAAAAAAGAAGAATATCTTGGATAAATCAAAACAAATCTGAATAATGAACACATTTCCATCGAAAGGGATGACGTCACAGTCACAGCAATAGTCCATAACATTCCTGACCCATCGGCCACCACAAGGGGTCCACGGACGGGGCAACAGCATCCTTGGTTGCTTAACCCCTGCGGGCCTATTTCATCTTTTTGATTTATGCCATACACTCTCATAAATTGGGGTTGCTACAGGAGGGCTTCACTTGTATTCTTTTTTTACTTGTATGTTTCCCCTCTCCCTACATGAACGGGCTGAATTATGGGACACTTGTCCATATACGCGGCTACCTATCCGCCACCCTGATACCTCTTTCTTACCACATAAATGAGGACAAGTCGCATGCATACCCTTATATCATTCCACCCAATCATTTCCAACTTGTCACGACTGTGAATTTTCCCAGACAAATCAAACGCGACCCATACCAGCAGAAAACTCATTTTCCTTCGTTTCAAACATGTTTATTTTAGGGATGATGCGTTTTTATTTACGATCAGAGCATCAACTATTAAAAAGTCTAATTTCTTTCCCCTATACTCAATTTTTATGGATTTTTTTTTTTTTCAAAAAAAAAATTTAAAATTTTTTTTCTCTTTTATATATATATATAAATTTTTCAAAGGCTGTAAAATATGTATGGTTTTAAATAACGGTCAAGCGTCTCACCGAGACTTTAAAATCTAAAAACATATACGAGTATAAAAAATTTAGGAGAAAACTAGATCCACTGAAAACTTTCCAATTTTCTCCTATGGAGAAGAGAACAGGAAGGATGCGATGAAAAAACGATGTTTTAAATTCAAATGGCATTCTCCTTAACAGAAAACCAATTACAAAACACCTTTATATTATTCCTTCTTAAAAATTAATTAATAAACCACTTGTCAAACCACCCACCTTTGAAAAAAAAATAAAAAAACATAAAATTAAAAAGGGAAAAATTACAAATCAACAAAGGTCAGACAACACTCAGTTCCTTAATCATGATCGGGTCAAAGATCATACAGGTGCATTTCTGTTCGACTCGACATCGCAGCCTAGCGTAGCGTAACAAAAAAAAATCTGATCCATCAAACCAAAAATATAACTTATTATACTCGGTAAATATTCGGCCTTAAGGCCAATGGCCATCAACAAAAATGGCCAAGTGTATCCTAATATGGAAATTACCCATCATTATGCAGCGTGATTACAGAGCAGCTAATAAGTGAGCGAGCCAATCTACCACCACTAACATCCTATAGCACTAAAGGGAAAGAGAAAGAGACCATTTTCACACACTCAGTGAGAAAGTGCAACAACAACAACATCGACGCGAGTCAAAGGTGATCGAGCTGCCATTATAAGTCTCGGGCTGCAACACATCCAAACCCTTTTCTTCCACTGTGGTCCGTTTAATTAGATCTAATTCTCTTATCACACTGAAATTTTTTTTTAAAAAAAAAACCTAGACAGGATTTATTTAATCATTTTTCACAGCTGCATTAAATTCCAAACCCAATTTGAGCTCACCGAGGTTCTTTTGTGACCGCAGGTCATTTACCAAATAGCCTCATGCTAAATAGATGGGGGCGAGAGGGCAATCTAGAAACATGTGATTAAAAATCCATCAAGAACAACACCTGCTTTCGTTCAAATCTAATCAATATCGATATTTCTTGCCATGATTACAATTTTTCTTATCGACATTTTGCGAAATTATTGGCCTAATTTTTTATCCGGTAACCCAGGCAAAGGCATCATGATCATCGTTCACGCCTTCCTAACTCTTTGTGACGCCGGTGCAGACATAATAAAATATTCTTAATCTCCTTAAAAACCCTTTAAACTCTCAACTGGTTGGATCGGATCGATCCTAAGTGGGTCCACCTTCTTATCTCGACCCCATCGCCACTCGGTTACACTGACTATCTGTCGTCTAGTCGCTCGCCTACTTCATATATCGGTGGGCCAAACGGTCGAGGGGGTAAATGCAGACGAGTTAGAGAGTGGGGAGGAGGTGGACGGACGGAAGGGAAGGGAAGGGGAGGCATGGATGAGGATGAGGAGGGTTAATAGTGATGTATAGGCCCGCTTTCAAGAGTGGAACAAGCGTCGACAAAGAGCCAGTGACCACAGCAACACAAACCAGTGGTCAGTGAATAAACTAGCCGCGACTCGCATACCCACCGGGGCTTTGGCACCAAAGGAGTGTTCATGGAAAGGCGAAGAAGAAGGGAGTCGGGTGAAATATGAGCGGCCATTGGTTCCGTGGCCACGGAGTTTCACAATAGCAGTGTGGCCAAACATAAGGCGTTGTGTGGGACAACACTGGACACAACATCCCAACCCCTTCCGTATCCCCCTAGACCCTTTATAGTAGGATGGTCAGTCAGTATGACCAAGCCCCTTGACCATATTGTGATTCTTTTTTCTCTCCCCCTCCGAATCTTTTATTTATTTTATTTATTTACATTTTTTTTTTATTATTATTCATCCATCCAACCAAAAGCAAAGATGGAGGTTCGGAATGGGGGGAAATGAAGGAAGGTACTATAAGAAGGAGTTCGGTCGGGTATACGGTCATGGAGGGGTCCGGGTGGAGTGTTTAATTTCAAAAATTTTCACATACACCTCTTAATAATCGGCGTGGAATATCCCGCCCTGTTCATGGGTCAGGCAGGTGTGAAACGGTGGAGTGACCACTCACAACACGCCGCCAGAACACAGTAGGGGGGAGGCAGTGTGTCCTATTCACGACTGATGGTGTTGTGTGATGGGAGAGAGGTTCCTATGCACTCGACTACAACAGCTCTATCAGCTGCTCCTTCATGCAAGGAAATATTGCTGCATGACGACGAGATACCTGATTTTACTAAAAATTAAATATTCATTTTTTATTTTTTCGGGGTAAAAAAAAAATTAATAAAAAATAATAAAAAATAAAAAATTGGAAAAATTGCGACCGTTCACCTCTCGAGTAAATCTAAATTAAAGGTCGAGTCAGTTATGACCCGTGTTTTCTTCCACCCACCACACGTCGTCTTTTCCTTCAAAACCACGCGCCACGGGGTCCGCCAACCTTACCACCGGGCTAGAATGAGAGGCAGGTTAAGGCGCTGCAGCCAAAGGCATCCCGCTGACCAGTAGAATGGATATTCCACAGGAAACGACCACCTTCAACAGTCCGAGCAAAATACCTGGGAGGGAAAGAGGGGCAAGGCAGACAAACAAAACGAGTAAAAAACATTTCGCTCAATCAAGCCCTTTCATTACGTAAATAGAAATTGCAACTGTGAAAAACACCTTCGAATCGTAAACAGCCGTTCAAAAAAACCAATCCAATTCTAAACTTCACTTCACACGCAATCTTGATTAACTCTGACACTACTACGCCCCATTAAAAAAAATTCAATCAACAAATTTTAAGTCTTGCCTTGCATTTCAACGTCCATTAAACTTTTTAAGCCTGGAATTTAGAAAACTTCTTTTTTGCGGATATACACTACTACCCTGAAGTAAAATACTAAAATCAAAGACCGATTATAAACGAGTAAAAATGATGGAAGAATTTAACTTTTTTTTTTTTTTCTTCTCTCCTCCCAGTGCCATTCCCATCTTCTAAATTAGGCCTAATTATCATTTGAGAATGGGCATTACATATGATCACTAAGTATAGACTAGCCCTTGCCCATTTTTCGTCCTCTTTTAGGGCAATGAATGAGGCTCTCTTCTTATACAACTTGTTGCAAAATACAGGTCTTTGTTCATCTTACACTCTCTTGAACCATTTTTCTGGCCTCTGAGGCTCTGATTTTACTGTGTACGAATGGATGTGACCGTCGAGATGCTCGAAACGGATTTTTAAACACTTTCGTTCCGTAAATAACAAACGACGACGATAAAAATATGAAAATCGTGAATTCTCACACTTTTTATATACGTCGACTGTATTAAAAAGGATGAAAAAAGACCATAAAAAGTAACTATAAAACAACTTTTTATTTCATAATTCCCCTCTTGATAAACAAAATTCCTCATTTGGCACCTCTTAAAATCGTAATAAAATGCCATAAAACTGATGAAGGTGAAGAGCCCATCATGAAAGAATGTATCCATATTATTTTTTTTTTAAAAACGAGAAAAGTGATACATCAAAAGCCATTAATACATCCATCTTGAAAAAAAAGTGCAGACAAACGAAAGGAACGTTCACCATCTAATAATTCAAAAACATATTTCTAATTACCACCTTGCTCTTGTGAATAGGGAAGTCTAATCAGTCATCTTTTACGTGTTCCATAGGTCAAAACATGGCCCACAGGCGATTGCCCGTGCAGCAACATACCAGTAGCTTACAACAAGTAAAAAAGGAGCAAAATGCAACTGTTGTTCACTTTTATCATCTTTAGGTCTATTTGAACAGACTAGAATGACACTGTCAACAACACGAGAGAAAGAAAGAGACAAATGTCTCCTCCCTGTTGACTGGGTGGTGCAGGGCTCATTCATTCAACCGCCCTCTGTATTTGCTCTACCAAGGGTGAGTGAGGACGTTGTTCAGCTCCTTGAGGGGCCAAAGGGGAGTTAAATACACAATCGTGTCGGCAGACACTCGAGAAATACCGATTTTTTTTATGCTTTTAAAGTAATTTCTAATGAGGCCCAAATAGAAACGTCGGTAAACAACGTCCTGATTGCATCATTGATGGTTAAAGCCTAGTGAAGTGTCTCACTTCAATATGCAGTTTTTACGTGAAAAACAGTAGGTATGTATAGAGATTACAAGGCTTTACTTTAATATTGCACAGAAATACTCCTAATTTGCATTTACATTGAAATGTCCAGTCATATACGATGATATCACTCGTGTTTGTCGATCTCTTCATACACTTTAGTTCGAATCGACGACCGACTGTCTCGAATCTTGAAACATCACTTTCAAACTTTGATTACACGCTTTTTTTTATATGGAATTTTAATTATCTTATTAATAAATTACAGGCGAGAAATGTCACCCAATAAACTGTCACCATTTTTCACCCAAGTGACACCCAGATGCCGGCCTTTTATATAGCCTTTTATGTTATTTCGCAAGTACTTTTTTGTGCAACGTAAAAATTGAAATGCCAAATGTCTTTCGAAGCTTATGGAACTTTACCTAAGATTCGTTCAAATGTCCAACATACCTCCAGCACCCCCAAGGCCATCCAGCTGGCTCTGGTGTACAGAAGTGTGCCAATGGACTGGACCTTTGCCAGGTTGAGACCATTCTCGAATAAAAGGGGACGAAACGAAAACAATCACATAACTAAATTTCGTGTATAAATATCGAGAGTCCATAACAAAAAAAAATAAAATCCAAAGTTTTTTTCCAAAAGATAGAAAAAAAACCCATCATCTAAACCAGAAATAACGAGGGGAGGAGGAAAAGTGGAATTGCAAAACACTACACTAAAGCCACCCTGTACAACCCCTTTGGGCACTACTTGGAAAATCCATTTTAAACCCTGACGCGTTTATTGTCTTTAAATCACATTGATTTTTATATACCAGCTTCGACTGTTATCGGATATTGTAAACTGGTAATACGACGGGCAAAGCCAAGCAAAATAAAGCCACGTGACTTGCAAGTAAAAAGCACAATAACTGATGACGTCCACTTCTTCTCTCTCTGGCCTGCAGAAAAGTAACATCCTATGCTCGTGGCAGTTGATTTTTACGAGTTTATCTCCCTGTCGTCGGCAATAAATAACACTCGTTGTTTTTGTTAAGAGAACTTCATCCGTGGCGAGTTTGCGATGTGTCGAGCCCTTCGTTTTGCAAGTCACAAAAGCCCATTCAAAGAATTAATTAAAAAATAATAAGAATAATAAATCAAGACGCACACCATACAACATCTTAATTAAAAATCCTTATACAGCTAAATTCACCCTTCGTCATACTGCAGCTCATAAACTGTGGCCAGGTTCATGGCAAACATATTACGGCCTCGTAAAGCCAATTTAGTGCGACTGACCAAATCGACGGACATGAGAGACATCCCTTCAATCAATAGCAATAAAATTAAGGCCGACGCCTTCGCCACACAAATTTAATAAAAGAAAACTAAATAAAGTACCTCACAATCACGTATATAAAACCTAAGATAAATTTTCAATTTTCACATACACACAAAAATAAAAAAATAAAATGAAAGGAAAGGAGAAAAAAAAATTGCAGACCCAATGACCTCAACAAGAAAGGGAAAAAGAAGGGCACATTCCATTCTGCATCACTTCCTTCACTTGTTTAGGTAAAGGCAGAAAGCCAAAATGGCGTTTGTTGTAATTCAAATGGGACGTCCGAGCGATGAGCATTCGCACATCAGTGGTTGCGTCATCGATTGAAAAAGGGAGAGTTTGATCTCGGCATTAACCAAGGTGGCAATTCACAACAGGAGAAGTGAAGGCCGACGAGCAATGACGTCATTGACTCACCATTATTTATCTTAGCGGGTAAAACCGCAACCGAAAGCTTTGATCGGTGTTTTAACGCAGAAAAAATTATTCTGGCCATTATTTTTTTCCGTTGAAAGAAAAAAAAAATGGCGAAAGATAAATAAATAAAAACCAAGTCCATTTATTTTGTTTACATCAATACGAAAAACCAGTTCAACAACTTTTTACTTTCAACATTTTGCAGTAACAGGTAAATTAAATTACTACCTCAAAAACTGCAGGTGTGCCCAGGTGCTAATCCATCTCAAATCTGCTCAGTAGACTAAACTTTTCTTTTCAAATAAAGAAAAAAAAACTCCCAGCCCTCCATTAACCCCAAAAAAAAAATACTTTATGTCCTTCAAGGTCACTCGAAGTAGAGAAGATTTTTTTTTAGCTTAAAAATTTTTTTAAAAAAGTTTATGGAGAAAAAATGAAGGTTTACATAAATATTCCATTTAATTTCTTCGTTAAAAAAAAAAAAAAACGGAAAATTTAAGTAACCCTTCTTCACTTAATTTTTTTCCGTAAATAAATCCAAGAAGCGACATTCCAAAGGTCCAGTTTTGGCCTAAACCTACCGTAATGAAGAAACCGCTTCGTGAATGTAGGAGGAATCATCTTGGGCCAGCAATTCATGTACTTTCCTGCAAAACCGTATCAAGGTCGATTCTGAGTGTCCCGCCAAAATGTTAAAAAAAAAATTCATGTGTTAGAAGAAAAATCGCCCAACCCACAAATTAATGAAGGAAGGCGAGAAAGCGAGAGAGCACCAAAGAAGGAGCACTCACCGCTTCTTCGCCGCGTTGTTCCCGCTCATGGCGGGAGATCAAAATGAGACGTCGATTGGGAGTAGGACGAACGACGAGAACAACACGAGGTTGACGCATGGCCGCCAAACAAGCGCGTGGATTAACGGGCTAAAGCCGATATTGTAGGGCACGGGCGTGAGGCCAGACGAGGGAGCACACGCGGCCAGAGGGGCCACCAGTCGCGTCGCGCCTTCTCATTGGTTGAGACGTACACTTATAAATGCGTTCATTGGTCGCTTTTGGATTAATAATTTATTGCGCAAATTGCGTTTGAAAAATATCTCGTTTCAAACAAACTATTTCCGAGTTAAACTTTAACATCAAAAAACCGGAAAATTTTTTTTTTTTTTAAATTATTTTTTATAAATTCAAATTTTTTTCCAAAACCTGAAATCACCCATAAATCCAGGTAGGAAAAACATTGCTTTCCCTTTTTACATGCATATTACACCCCTTATTTCACACCTAAACTATGAAAACGACTTCCCTAGACACAGCCTTGAGCTGGAGACTGCGGCTCACCCCAGCGTCCGAAAAGGGGGGCAGGAACGCAGGCCGCGTAATCACTGCCTTCAGGGGAGGAGGAGGTGGTGCGCGCGAGGCAGTAATGACAGCGTGGCCAGCCAAGGGAGGGGGTGGACAGGTGCGCAGGGCGGAAGTAGTGGAGGGGGAGCCACGAGTTCACAAGGTATTTTTTATAATGATGCTTCATTTACATATCATTATATAATAACTGAATTCCTGTCAAATATAAAAAACGTCTTTTTTATGATATTTTCCTCATGCAAAAAATAAAATTTATATTTTTTTATATATTAAAAAAAAATTGATTTAAATAAAATTTAATAGTGCATTGTTTAGTGACATTTCAAATCTCTTCTAAACCGAACTGTATCATCCGCATTCACCTGTCAGCCAGATTCACACAGAGCTTCATTACACACAATCATTTTTTTTTTTCCTTTTAGCGAATTTTTTTTTTTTATATACTTTTTCATTGCTGTCGTGGTTGAGTTTAGTGAGTTTTTTTCAAAGCGAAATATAAAAGTCAGTCGTGCAAGAAAAATATTCCACAACAACAACACTGTGGACAGGTCAGTTTGGTAAATTAAACACCTTTTCTCTCAACCTGTTTGGCCTCTTTGGATAATCTACCTTTTACCTTTTGATACCAGTTTGATAATGATAACTGATGAAGAAGCCAGCGAGTATACAAAATCCCATCCACGCCGACTGAATCCCATCAAAAATTATTTTTTAAAAACATTTTTAAAAACTATTTTAAACAAATTTAATAAATATAAATAAATAAATAACTAGAATTTAATCAACGTATCAAATATTAATTTGCAGATGTTTAGTCGTGATTAAGGTAAATCCCGAACTGTAAATCCTACGATATTACCGCAATATACACTAAATGGACTTAAGTCCATTAAGTCCAGTTAATTATCCTCTTGTTTCCCAGACCAATTTCACGCATGGCCAACTAAACACGACAGAACATTTTCCACCTAACGATCTCTACAAAACGAAACGTGGTAAAGCAAAGCCAAAGATTATCCTTCTGTTCTACTAAACAAATTCAACGCGCACTTGCGCAAAACAACAAGTCAATTCCATTCGAAAAAAAAAAATTAATTATTTAAAAAGAAAGAAAGAAAGCAGAAGGAAGCGAGATTGATAATTGACGTGAAAAAAAATGATGATAAAATCAAAGTGAAAACACTGGTGGAATGGGAAAAAAATTCCACTTCTAAAGTGGGATGCGGGGAAAACAGTAAGCGGAAGAAAAGTGTAAAAATGTCTTTTTAATTTCTTCAAATAACCAAATCGTTTTTTTCCCATTAAATTTCCCGAAAACTTCCTTTAATCTCGACCGAAAGCAAAACAGCTTTAATTTAAGTTCACACACACACATACAGAGAAAACGCGGAAGAGAAATTGTGTGCATTCCTCATCAGACTTTAAAATGACAACTAATACAACACATTCTTTTCTTTGTTTTCATTAGCAATAAAAAAAAATAAAAGTTGACCCAAAAAAATATAAAAATAAATAAATAAAAAATTTCATTCACACAGCAAAGTTTAAAACTAGGTTACACAAACAAACTGACATTATAAAACTAGACTGCAGCAGACAATTCCTCTCGTAAACTACACGTGACAACTTCCTCGACTCGTAACTTCTGACTCCCCGACTTGCCAATCTCGCTGCCAACACATGACTCGACAACTATCCAACACTACCGTTACTTTACAACCATACTACTGCACAAAAACAACATTTCTTACCTGAAGTATTGGTAGCCCTGCGGGATGTGTAAATCCATTGGCATGGCTCCGTATCCCTCGCCGCTCTGCATCGTGTCGACGACGAGATCAACTTCGGCCGTCCACGGGCCTCATATCACGGACACCTCCTGTAACACACGGAGCGCCAACAGGTAAAAAATAAAAAAAAAAATAAAAAAATATTTTTTTTCGTCGACTTCTTTTCTTATTTAGTTTTTTCTCTGTCTTAATTGTCTTTGGAAAAAAAAAGACGGAAAACTTAGTTATTGCATATGTATCCGTGAGGAGGCACCACGCCACCGAGCGAGGAACCAACTGGGCCAGTTGTGCACCGCGCCTCAAGCTCCTCCGCCGCTCACCAGTGACATCACTTCGTCACGTGGTGCAGTGGGCCTCCCGAGCTCGCGGACCCTCCAGCCACATAAGAACAGACCACACGATCTGCTCTCTGGCGGTCACCATACCTCAACACGTGGAATGGATAATAAAAATTGATTATCGGCTTTTAAAATTTATTTATTTTTAATTTTATCCTTCTTAAGGGAAATTATATAGGATAAAATGGAATTGAATAAAATTAAAAAATTCGAAATCAAAACTGTTACATGTGTGTCAAACCCGACTAGACTTTTTTCTTCTTTTGGTAACTAAGGGCTTATTGAAACTCAGGCACATCTCATATTACCGACGACTCAATACTCTCCCCAAAGGGTTGGAACTGGACCCTGTATGACCAAAGTATAACAGACGAGTAAAAATCCCTAGTCAACCCCTCAACTTTTTATTTTATATGTATATATAAAAAAAAATTGCATTTATTCCCATAATATTCGAAGCGTGACATTTTATTTTATATATATATATAAATACATATAAAAAAATGCTTGGTGGGAAAAAAATGATTGTACGTGTAGGGGGAAAAAAGACCAATTCTACAGACGAGCGCTCGTCGTCAAGATGCCGTCATCCCCCACCGCATGCTCGGCACGTACGCGTCCGTGCTGGGCGCACCCATACCGAGGCTGTATAACCGGCAACGCAATCCCATTCCCGGCACACACTAGGCCGACGTCCGTTACGTGTCCACCACTAAACCGTGTTCCATGTGATATTAATTTTCAAAGACTAAGGTAAGAAAAAAAAATAATTTTGTATTTCTTTTAATGTTATTTTAATTTTTTAATTCCTATTTCACTCTTTCAAAATTTTAATTTTTTTGTTGTTAATTTTAAAAATGCCTTTTAAAATGTAATGTAGGGTTTTGTTTTGTGCGTTTATCGGCGTTCGTTGTTTTGTTTGCTATTTGTATTTTTCGGTTTGTGTCTGAAAGCGTTTCTTACATGGCTCCAAGTGTGCGTTATCGGGTGATGGCTCAGCCAGTTGCTTTGCGCCGTTTCCGTTCCAAGCGCCGAGGGAGAGGAGAAGGAAAATTGGCCATCCGTGGACAATTCGTGGTCGGACATCAGACTCGCAATAATTAATTTGCGTCCAGCGTTCACGTAGAAAGGAGTGAGCAAAAGAGTGCGCGAAGCGACATTTCCATTTCCTTTGGACCACAATACAAAGCAAGATAGGGACGCGGAGTAGCGACGCCGAAGTCGCACTTATGTCAGGTTAGCTATACAGGCAATACACATTCCCCTTTTATGGCCCCGACTAATTACATATTGAACCGTTAACTCGCACAAAAGCCATTTTAAACCGTTTATTGTTATTAACTCGCAACTTTTTGAACTTATTTCATTCAAACCACCGAATATTTGCTACTTTTGCTAAACAAACAAACTCAAAACTCCCGTTATTAAGCCTATACACGCCAAGTATAACGTGTGCTATCGAGTTTGTTTGCGCGATAAGTAATCGTCGGACGAAAGTGAAAAGCACAAAGGGCAAAAATTGAAAACAAAGTGCCTCTAGTGGCAGGTGAGGTGGTGCCTTAACATCGTGATGCAAGTTGCAGATAAACCGATAACCAAAAAAAGACCATTTAAATCATTATATACGAACGCTCGAGTGCGAGAATCGTTTGCCTCGCTCTTTTATCCTTCCTACGTTTTAACCCCTTCGAAGAAAAGTCAACAAATTTCAATCTCGTTTGATTTTTTTTGTTGTTTAAAATTTAAAAACAAACCTGAAAAAATGACCAAAAACGGGATTTTTCCAGCTTAAATGCTTTTCTTCACACTCGAGTGAATGAAAGGTTGTTGAGGTAAAGTAAAGTGACACAAACGCCCACAAACAACTCATGGCAGAGGCCATCACGAACTAGCTAGTTTCACTTTTAATGCAGTTCAGTTCCATCGAGACCCCATAAAAGGAATGTAGTTAATAGAATTGTAAACAAAATCTCCAGTTGGAAATTTAAAATTAATAAATTTAAATTTTTTTTCTTTTTAAATTTTTAAATTTAAATTATTTTTTTTTGTTAAACTTAATTTATTAGATTTCAAAAATCTTTCCTTAAGCAACAAACAAAAGTTATTGCTCTTAATATCCAATGCTTATCTCAATGCCGAGATGTGTTGGGAGATTTTTTTCGACTTCTTTCTGAACTGAGATAATCTACCACACTTTCCTCGTCAGCACCGTCATTACCAACAGTGATAGGGTCACGCAAAACGAACATCGACTGAATGTCAAATGGCCGAGCTTGCAACTCGCGGGGTAGACAAAAACGAGTTTATATTTCAAAAAATCAACACCAATTTAAAGTGATGCGAATTCATTGCTCGCATCATCCGAAATTACGAATTAAATCAATTAAAAAGTAAAGACAATTAACAAGATAATCGATTTTAAAATCGTGTCACGCAAAACGCCGAGATTTCGCATTCGGCCATTGATAAAAATATTTATATAAAAAAAAAATGCATCTCACCTGTCGAGCGTTTCAATAGCGTGTCCCAAGCGGCGAGGGCGGAGCGTGAGACGCCGTGGATGCTTCCTGCCAACTCTGCTTCTGCCTCAGCCATATGCTGCGAACCATTTCGGTTCGTCGAGCTGCCGCTAGACGGCGGATAGCGTCCATACGACTTAATTTCGTGTTAAGATAAATAAAAAAAAAATATTTTCAGCGATGTCGATCGTGCAGAATCGGCTTTTGGTCTACATTTGTAGTAAACGCGCTAAGTTCGATTTATACGCTTAAATTCCGCAAGATCGACATAAATGCATAAAGAAAATTGTTGGATGGATCAAGAGTGATTACCTTCATCCATGCATTCCAACTTTTAAATCCGCCGCAAGTCAAAATCAGACACTACGTACGAAAAGATTTACTGTAATTTACTAATCAACTTCTTATCATTTTATCTATATTTAATTGTATCAGGCATCGATTTGGAGTAACCATTTTAATTGACTAAGAGCTCACATCTAAAAAAAATAGAATAAAAAAGATTAAATATACCTTGTATCAACAGATTTTTTACTGATACTGTAATTTATAATTTTAGTTTTATTTTTTTTTAAATCATTAGAAAAATTCAGTAAATAAAAAAAAAATAAACATTAACACAAACAAGGAAACAATAAAACTGAAAACTTCCTATTTATCTTTAAATGAAATAATTAAAAAATCTACCCATCAACCATTATTCATATCCTCTTTAAAAGTTGCTCGATTCAAACTTTATGTTTCGAATATCAAAAAGTAGCATCGCCAAATGCCTGCCACATAAAAATATGAGCCAAACCCCAAGGACCCAATCCAAGTTGCGGTATCCAATCCATCCATCCAGGAAGAAGAAATAATTAATTTAACCGGCTCTTTATCTCAAAAGACTTGTTTATGAAATACGATAGAGATCTTTATTGATTCTCCCGCTAGTACTTTTTCTTCTTTTTTTTTCACCATCGCCATCCTCCATCCGACTTCTTATTTAATCAAGCAAACCCGCCCCTCTCGATCGCTGCCACGCCGGGCAACGTGCCGCAGTTCTTGCCCGGGCGAGCAAAAGCTTAGGGCTACGCAAAACAGCGCTCCGGGCTCAGCCACTACCCCGTGCCCGCCCTACACACGGTTCTGGTCACGTACCTCACGCAAGCTAGGGCCGTCACGTCCCCGTAAGTCACGAGGCCTTGTGCAGCCGCACGGAATAGCCTGCCATTAGCTCTTCGGCCCCTGGCCGCTAATTGGCATTAGGATTACGGCGAAAGATTCTTCACCGCAGTGGACAACCACAAATTTCCGACTCAAATTTCCTTTTTTCTTTAAAAAAAAAAAATTAAAATTGTAAAATAAAAAATATGTAAGTTATGAGAACGTATAATTTAAACTGAATGGTAATCAAGTATTTACAATTTTTAGTTTTTTCTTATTTTAAGATTTTTTTTTCTTGAATTTTTATTAATATGTAAACAAACGGGATGACGCGCCGTTAGAATCTCGTCTTTGTACTTCATCGATTAAAAGGAATTGTTAATGTAAACATGACTTGTAATAAAATGTTATTAAAGGATGATTTTTAAATGATTTCGTTGTTTTTGGGCGTGTTTTTGAAACCTAGTTACTGTAATCATAGAAATGCTGGACGAATAATTACACGAAAAAAAATTTACAAACTTTTAACTTCTCACCTAGTCATTAACAGATGGCGACCTCAAATCATTCGTCATCACCTCACGAAGCTACCTGAACGTGTGACGTAGATCTACTGGAAGATGTAATTAAACGAGCTGAAGAATATTATTATCTCGTTCACATTTTTTTTCTCTCTTTTATACCTGCAAACAAATTGAAAAAATAAAAAATAATTAATTTTCAATTAGAGTTGGATACACAGACTGAGTGGTCGTTTTTATTGCATACAAATGGGTGTTAATTGCATAAAACAGTCGCAGATTTAATCGATTTGCGCAGAATTATCCACATTGCTCATCAAATTAGTGAAATTGGATTCGAACCGAGCACCGTTCATGCGGCTATGAACCCGCCACTGGCCCCGCCGTACCCCGCGTGAGGACCGGACATGGCACCAAGTCACGCCCGTGTGATTTATTAGAAAAGATTTAATAGCCATTCTCACATTTAAACTTGGCAGAAACCTAGTTCTATTTGGAAATGAATGTTGGAATCAGGCCATTTGCTAAAGTTCATCCATTTAACAATTTTAAATCTCTAATAAAACATAAAATTGTATGGTTTAAGTTGTAAATTTACACTTAACACAGGTTTTGCTAGGCATGCGGTCGCAACACCTACCAATTTTCGCACTTTAAATTACATCTTACGATGACGTAACTGCATGGACTTTGCCGAGACATCCACCGCATATCTGTTGTTTTCTTCTATTTGATGATATTTCGTATGTATAAAAAAAATAAGTTGATAAAAGCCGGCCGTGTTAATAAACTCTTAACTTCTGCCTTATTAGAGCGTTTGTAAATTAGTAAATAAATTAAATTTTATTCCGTATTTTAAATCAACAGGCTTTATCTGTTGTAGGTTTACGTCCTGCGTACCGGATACTTAATTAGCGCATAAATTTTTAATTCTCATTATTTTTAACCATTTAATTCCATAAATTTAAATTATAATTATGTAAATGAGTTTGAAATCCATGTGAAAATTCTAACTTACCGCCATTTACTTTTTCCCACGATCAGGGCTTAAATTTTTTGCCCCCTCCATCCATCGATTTCCGAGGTTTTCCCAATGATAAATCGTCCTTTTATTAACTTCAGACCCAATCTTTCGATATTTTTCACTCTAGCCAACGTTTCCAGCGAGAAATAGACGACATGCGACAATAAAAACAGAATCAAGTGATATTGAAAAATCGAATCGTGAACGAAAGCCATTTCTCGCGGAAGGAAAAGTCCTCCTAACGACACCTATCAACAAAAATTATAAACAAAAAGCGCCACAACACAGTAAACTCCTGTAAAAAAAAGTTTATTTGCGATATTTTTTTTTATCAGATACTACAATAAAAACATAATAAACTTTTATTTTATCAACTTGTGATTCTTGAGGGAAATAAATAAAAAGCCTGCACAATTTCACATGAATACAAAATTCGCATTAGGAGAGATCCAATTCCCTCGCGATTCTCTTTTATTTAACCTTTCTTCCCTCCACTTTTCTCCTCTTTTTCTTTTCATAGCTATTATAAATTTTTCTTGTGCAGGTGTTTTCAAATTAAATGAGGTAATAACGAGAACAAACTATGACAAAAATGAAAATGTATTTGCGTTATTAAATGAAAACAAAAAATAAACAGTACAGTTCGTAAACTCTTGACTCTCTAATAGATTCAAATAAAATCTACCAAAAAAAAATTATAAAAAAAAAACTTAAATAAATAAATTTTCCAGTTTCATCATCACACATCTTTCTGACTATAATTTAACAAAAAAAAATTTTTTTTTTGTAGTATTAAAAATTCCTCGGCGTATTTTTTTGTACCCTTGTTTTCCATTTCCATAAATATTCCTAGTACAACTTTTTCCTCTTTTCTCTTAAAATAGATATAAATTTACTAATTAAATAGACTTGGAAGAATTTTTTTTAAAAAAGACATAAGATAATTAATTTAGTTCAGTTTTTATGAAAAATTTGAAATTCTTATATAATAACTAGGAGATTCAAATTTTAACATTCATTATTATCTTGATGTTTGTACTTTTCTATTAACACATTGATTTTGTTATAATCCATGATTAGATTTATTAATAATAATAATAAGAAAATAAGAATCGGATAAAATTCTGTAAGCAAAAAACTATGTTGGTATAACACGGATAATCATCCTAAAAGCGTTGGATTTATTAATTTATTATAAAATTATTCAATAATTGGATATCTCATTCTTTTATCTATAAAAATTGCACTTGAATGTATTAAAAAAATGATTCATGCGACTCAAATGAATTCCATAATAAATGATCAAAAAAATAAAAATAAAAGTAAAAATGACACGAAAAAAAAAATCAAACTCCTGATTTTATGTTTTTTAAAAAAAATAACAACAAAACAAAACAAATATTAAATAAAAAATACGCCAAAAAATGTGGCATTAATAAAATGTTTCCACAGGAAACTACCAGAGCCTATTAAAAAGAAAAATCTAAAAGCGCGGCAAAAATTTTGCAAGTTGTTGTTTACCTTGACTCGGTGACCAAAGGATTGACCCAAGGCGACCCACTACTGCGTTAATCTAAACTATGACACACACCATGTTTTAATATTCACTTTTCTCCCTATAAATTGCAAAGTAGTAAAAATAACACTCAGGGCCATAACAACTTTCCTTTGTAATTTTTTCTTTTTTTAAACTTTTCCTTTCCATTTTCATCTTCAAAAACTTTCAAAAATGAACTCTAAGGTCACACAACATGTCAGTTAAAAAACGCAGGTGCAAAATTACTTATTGATATACAGTTCCTCCCGATTTCCAATGATAATTCTTGTTTTCTTACTGCACATATTACTGTTATTATATCTACGGTAATGTTAACTACAGTAATCGTACAAGTATACATCGTGATTAATTGCATCGTGTTTTTCCTACAACAAACTTGACACAATGCGTCAATGCATAATTACACATCGCATCAAGTTTCGTAAAGATAACTCACGCATTCTCTAAGGCCACTTTTACCTAGCTTTATACGGGTAGGTGTCACACGTTACGGGGATGATGGTAATGCACTATGGTGTACAAACTCCAAATTAAAACTCTAAAATTTGCCAACCATTTTCAAAAATTAAAAAAAAAATTTTTATCAATTAATCGTTCTTCACCCTCATGGAAAAGATTTTTTTCCCTCTTTCCGTTTTTGTTTTTTTTTTTTACTATGAGCAATTGCTCATCAAATTTATGACCCAAAAACACCTGGTCAAATCAATCAACTCCCAATTTACGTTGCTTCTTCTCCTTCTTCCATCTGCAACTCGGCGCCATATCACGAATTGCCTTCCTTCATTATCAAAATTAATTTATAGTGATATCAACCTCTACACTAAAGGCGGGTGTGTATCAAAAGGCACGGGGGTAAAGAGAAAACCATCTAAATTTCTTTTTTTTCCGACAGCTTCACACCGGTGGCGGTCCGTTGACGTAACGCAAATGTGGCGAGAAAGAAAAGACGAAGTTATTGCGGCTATCGCAGCAATCAGGACCCAGCAGGTACGCGACGCAGAGGACGACGATGATGGCCAACTGGATGGGAACGGCAGTCCGGATTACCCTCCATAAGAATGAGTGTCTCTTATTGCCCGCCTTATTACTGGAACTGCAAAATAAATAAAAAAATTAAAAAAAAATTAACGACGGTATTAAATTCTTGTTATATAACTTAGAAATTTTTTTTAAATAAGATGGGTGAGGTAAGGTAAGGTGAAACCACATGCACTATAACATGGTGTAATGTGACAAGTCTCCTGTAGAGAAGGCCATGTCCACTCGAGTCACATGCTACAACCTCAACTCGGTGTACAACACACCCCTGATGGCTAATTTCATTTCTTCCTAAGTCAGTGGCTCCCTAGAGAAAACAGCAGCATGCTGGACCCCTGCTGCATTAGAAAAAAAGGGGGGGAGGGAGAAGTGGGAGGATCACTGACCAAGAGCAAAGCCCAACATGAGTTCTCTTCTCTTTGCTCTCTTCCCCTAACTGCTCTTCGTGACCATACTGCTAATCACTGCCAACTGCCTAAAACTTGCCATAAAGACTATTTTTTGGATCGGCAGACACTCCGCAAACCGGGAAATCCATGATAACCAGTCATACTTATTTTTTTCTGTGTCAGTGGTGACGCAGCAAAATTAAAAGAAAAAGAGTTAAACTGTGATTTAATCTATTCGACTTTGAGTTGCTCGTAGATATACACACTCGAACAGCATTTTTGCTGCACGAATGTATAGAATTGATCATAACTAATGAGTGGGAAAAGCTATTGAGTCCTCGTTTGCATCATTAGGTGCATTCAATCTCAAAAGCAAAAGCCAACTTTTACTAAAGTGGTTTCAGTAAAAATTGTTAAAACCCACTTAGCCGTTAATAATGGATTTCGGCATTGAATTTTTGCATTCAGCTTTTGACAATAACTTTTACTACCGTATGTATTTCTGTAATTGCCACCAGGGCAAGATGGCAACACTGAACATTTAAAAATATTTGTGACCACTTATGATGACATCACGGGTCAGTTGCACGAGCTCAGATTAAAGACTTTTACACAGCCACTTTTGTAAAAACTAGAAATTTCTAGGGGCATGCCTTGGTTGCGGGGGACCAACATTCTCGAAAATCTCGTCGACGGCCTCCAAAAATCCCTGAAAATCTCTTAAAATCTCAATAAATCCCACAAATCTTAAGAAATCCTAACGAATCCTTAGAAATCCCAATAAATCTTACAAATCTTCAAAAATCTTGTAAATCTTGAGCCAAAATCCAACCCAATTTTGACTAAATGCAGCACTAAAATCTCGTCGGCGGCCTCCAAAAATCCCTGAACATTTCTTAAAATCTTTATACAAAATCCCAAATCTTATATAAAATCAGAGATTTTAAAATCTCGTCGACGAATTGTCGGTCCCCCATTGCTCGATTGTTACTTTCGATGACATAAAAAACGTCATAAACGTAAAAAACATCATCAAAAGTCAAATAAATTTATTTTTCATAAAAGCAGCTCTTAGCTGCTGGAGTGGATGCAACTTCTGATAAGCAATGTGCGTTTAACATGGGAACTAAAATCTGATTTTTTGACAAAAACGATTTCTACGACTTATGACTTTTTTTTATATTAATCTAAAGTCATATAAGTCGTTTATGGTCTAGAGTGAATGCAAATATTGAAAAGACCAGAGTTTAGGCTTTCTGAAACACTAAAACTTTTCTCGTTTTGTGACTTCTTTGGGTTAAAAGGGTGATTTTTTGGAATAGAGGCGATTCTTTTGCTCGTACCTATCAGGTTTGTCCATGTCAGGTGCAATACTGAACCGAACTCTCTTCGGTACATCTGGGCGTGGGCTGTTGGGTAAAAGAAAACTGCTCTTTCTTCTCCCGGCTCTCGGTTGAAGCCGTTGCAATTCAGCTGCAGTTGAATTGAGTTGTTGAGATATAGAGTCCCATGCTTTTGTGTTGGCCAGCATGTCTTCCATGCGACGTGCAAAGTCTTGTAATTGCGTCAACTGCGCCTGGCGTTTCGCTAACGTTTCTGGATTAATCCCAGATCCCAGCGGTGGTGAAGACACTCCATTTAATCCAGTGTTTTCTGGAACTTCCAGCGAACTCATAATCGGTGAATCTTTCAACAACGAACTCACCTAAAACAAAAACCAAAAAAAAAAAAAATTATTTTCAAAAAAAAAATTTTTTTTGGCCCAAAATATTGCACACCCCCGCACGAAAAATACACCCAAAGCAAACCCATATATCAGAATATCACCCATAACAGCTGAATGGAAAAATGTCGAGGGAAGCTTTTGTTGCCGTCGCCACCATAAAAGACTTTTTTATTGTGTATTGTGGTAGGAAAAGGAACTGGTTAAGTAAACTCATCACGTTCTTTACTAACACCCATTACTGATCCCTCAGTGTAATTTTCCCATTTTCACCTTTTCATCTTGTATTGAGCTGGACATTGACAAGTCACTGGGTCGGAAATTCATCGTGGATTAAAAAGTCAACCAAAAGAAGGGTGCCGCAAAAAATACTAAAGGGAATAAATAGGTGAACAGAAAAAAAAAAAAAAAAACTTGGGCAAAGTATTAAAAACTAATCCAGCCCTTTTGTGCCGCAAGAAGACGCTTCGCAGTCAGGAACGCCCCCCTGGTGGTCACTTGGAGTGATGGCTGGCAGCCCAATCCCCCCTGTCTGAAATCAATGCACCTGGATATCATTGGTACTGTATACTACCCCAAGCGCTGCGGGGGCAGGTGATAGGTGCGCTTTTGTATCAGCGTGGGCAGTTTGCAGAACGTTGGAATTCAATATTATCGTCAGAGTGACCGTCATTCACTTTTGAAGATCCTGTTTCACAAGAGTCTTCAAGGCGGAAGGAAAAGATATACCTATGGGCCCTATTGCCCATTGAAATGACTTTAATCTGCCAGCAACTTTCGAGACTCTTGATTTTTTTTGTCGGTTTACGACAGGGGGTAACAAAAAAGCGGCTTTTTCAAAGAAAAGACTTCACTTTCGAATAACAACAATTTAAAAAAAATACATTTTATAAAAATAAAAAATAAAAAAAACATGGGGGGAGGTGTGGGGATGAGTCACGAGTGCAATTGTCAATTACGCCTGAAATGTGTGATTGAAACTTCGGGCCATCACTCACAGGCAACCCCAACCAATTTTACTAATGAAGCCTTTTCCATCTCACAGGCAATTTCATACCTCTTCCTCTACAGATTGCTTGTTACCCAATCCAAATGCAGATAGATAAAGCTAATCGTACGTGAATGACAGGCCTTTCACACACGGCCCAATCCTCGACTCCTCAACACCCATGTGATTGGCATCCGCCGAAGTTTCGCCGAGTAAATCAATAAATAAATAAACCCCACTTTAACGTGCAAAGCACTCGAAACCCCCGACTGGAGATGAAGCGGACTTAGCACCAAATGCCACTAATCGGGAGCGCCAAACACACACACGACACTATACACTACTACTACCTGCAAGTTGCAATTATACCACTCGATCATAAGAGGCCAACAACAAAAATCCATTGGCAAGAAAAGCAATTAACCAAAATGCCCCCATAGACCAATACACCAATAAAGATCGCCATCGTACATAACACACCAAGTGCTGCACCCATTACTGTATAAAATGTTAGGTGATTGTAATGCAACATGAATGGTACAAGGGGGTGAATTCATCTGAAATGCAGTCCGCGTCTGTCTATGGCTTTCCAATGACATCTGGTAGACCATGGGAGCAGCAGCTACGATCCCATAGGAGTCCATCGACTCATTGGCATACTTTTCTCCATTTTTCTTTTTCCTTTTAAATTATTTTCTTTTTTTTTTGGTGCACTATCTCTCGATGTCCTCGCAGCTTGAAAAAAAAAGTTTCTTGTTTCCATTCATCTCTCAAACACTACCAGCAGAGAAGAAGTAATTAGAGGACCCACTTGGTCGTGGGGTCTTGATGATTCCCTCTTTAATTAGAACGCTCACTTATGGCCTTTCCCCTCATCGTCCTCTTACTAATATCCATTGGTCAAGAGACCACTTGACCTACCTCAGGAGCAATACAAATTCTCCTATGTAATAACGGCAAAGCCATTAAGAGCACGACAATATTATGAAGGTAAGGGGTTTGATTTGATGACAATAAACAATACCAGATGAAATTCCCTTTATATTTTCTTCTTTTTTTATTTTATAGGTCGAATCTCGTTATAACGAACTAAAAGGGACCGGAAAATGTGTACAAAAGTAACAATGCTGAAAAATATGAATTCTTATGTCAGCTGAGGGATTATTTCGAGTTTTTAAGAAACAAATTGCAATTAATGTTGAAAATTTAAAAATGATAAAAACACTTTCTTAGCTTAGAAATCTTCACTTATGAGTTGAAATATATTTTAAAACTAGAGAAAACTGACTTCCGGTGCATGAAATATGTTCATAATACCAAGAAATTCGTTATGACGCGATTTCAGAATTCATTATATCGGCCTTTTTTTAGCATTGCAGATACAAACGGGAAAATAAAATCGTAATATCGCGGAATTCGTTATAAGCGAGTTCGTTAAAACGAGGTTCGACCTGTATTTTCTTTTCCATTTTTTTTGTAATATTAAAATTGTAAAAATATTTTATGGTTACACAAACGTGATTTTTTTTTTCTCATATGAGTGTCAGTTTTAAAATCTTATCAAAAAAATTTATCACCAACTCCGCTTTAATATCCCAACCAGGTCGTAACTTCATGTTTTCAGTTGAGAAAGAGAGAAAAAAAAATATTAAAAACATGATATTTTTATCAAATATCGCATGAGATATCTAAGAGAAAAAAAAAATGTCAACTGCATACCATCTATTTCATTTATAACGAGTCGACAACGGTTGTTACAACTTTTATGCGTCTGACGAAAAAATCTTCACATGGGCGCAGCTAACAAACCCAGATGTTTTAGTGATAGGGAAAAAGAGACTAAGCTGTTGTGATTTATTATGTCGCATTCGTGTATTTACCACTCCCATTCAGTTAAGGAAAAATACTTAACTTTTTTTTTTGTTGTTTGGTGAGTAAATGGTTCCTTAAAAGGGATGATTAATGAAAGGGAAAAGTAAAAGTATTTCCAAATAACAAAAGTTGGGAGTTGAATACTTTAAACAAACAAATAACTTAGTGAATAAAAATTTTTACGGGTGGTGAAAAACCCCTCTAAACGCAAAGAGAGCTTCAAGTTCTTTAGAAAACATCACCTGTGCTCCGTTAGGTAAGGGTCGGGTATTCACTTTTAAAGCCCTGTTTAAAGAACCATAATTTTTCACAGTTGACTTTTGAAGTTGTGTATGAGATTTAAGACGATTTCTCGCTCGATTGTGAGTTTAACATGGTCAAAACGGTCAAAATGGAAGACAAAGTGAGTTAATCTTTACCCGAAAATGGGATTTCGACGCCCAGTACTGAGAAAAGGTGGGTAAACATCCGTAAATTGTTCCCGACCGCAAAGAATGTTTATTTTTATAAGATTTGTGTAGTGTTTAAATATAAAAAGGAAATTTCTATGAGATTTCAATGAAAAACTGTCACTCGTGTGACAATTTCATTTATCATCTGTAATATTACGCAATAAAAAAAAAGTGTGAGGAAAAAAGAAGGTTGTTGCTTCAAAATTATTCACACCTGTCAAGCGCACGAGATGCAAATCCCGATGTGGCAATAGAAAGTGGAGTTGCCATGGTAGTAATAATAATAATAATGAAATGACAGTGTGCGAGGAATTTTTAAAAAGACACAAAAATTGCCTCGGATTCAAGACACACGTGACACCATTTATAGATTTTAAAAAACCGAAAAAAAAAATTTTCCCCTTTTAACGGGAAAAAAAATTAATTTGCATATAAAAAATGGCACCTGTTATAAACTCATAGAAAAATTATTCAAATTCGCCTACTTCCTTTTAAATATTTCTGTCAAAAAGTCACGAATAAATAAATAAACGTGAGCCCCGAAAAATCATAAACAGCTCAGGGTTTACTGACCTCAACTTCGTTCGAAGAAGCATCCGAACAGGTGGCCGGGAATAGAAGATGGGGTTGAGAAACCACGTGATCCGTCGGTGGTGATGGGACCATCGTAGATGAGTTTTCTTTATCCTTAATCATTTCGGATTGAAGTTCTTCCATTTCATTTTCGTATTCCAACCATGTGTTTTTCAACGTGTGTAAAGATTCGAGTCTTGTATTACCTCTACAAGAAGCAAATAATAAAAAAAAAAATCATTTAAAAATCCATCAAACATTAGCGAGGGACTGGGGGGAGAAAAATCAATCAAATACTTGTGTTGAAACGACCTCCAATAAACATTGTGCCTATTCGATTCTTTTCTTTCTTTCATTTTATCTTCCAGCATGTTAGAAATGAATGTTCTTCACCCACCATTCATTAGACACAACATAAACTGAGTTATACTGATTGTCCAAAGAGAGAAATTCAACTGGTCTCTTGTGGTCCTCCAAAGGGATATCAGCACCCAGGGGTGCCCCTGATCACGGCCTTTGTCACTCTGGCTCTTTCGCCAGTCACAAATGGCCAATAAAAAAAGGTACGTAGTGCGGGCCTCAAAGATTGAGACTTCAAACATTCTGATTGTAATCATTCCAAGCTTATAGCCTCGGTTGTAAACTTTTCTTCACTTCAGTTTCCCCAATCAACTTCAACGATCTTTCAAACTATAAAGGTAATGCTGACAGCAGGATACAATATTTTTTTTTACTTCTCTTTTCCTATATGTTTGTGTATAAATTCCCCGCGAGTTACTCCATCTTATACGAAAATATAAACAGGTTTTTTTTTTATCGACGATTAATTGTGGCCAACTTTATTTACTTCGTGATTTAATTTTAATTCTCTATATTTAACCTGGTTTTCCTCAAACTGTTTTACACACCCCGGTTGTCTGCGGTTTTACCTTTAAACTCGTAACCTCAATTAAATGGCCACAAATTTTCGCTCAATCCCCCATGATTTTAAAATAGCCCCATCCTTTTCGACTTGCCCAGCCGGCGTTTGCAGTTGAGATTGAGCCTCGTGCCATTTGTCTTAGGCAATAAGCAGTTCGGAGGTGTCTACACACGACCTCCTCCGGCGCACAAAGCCCTTAAGTCAATATATGCACCCAATTAAGCCTGGCCTGAACCCAATCAATGCCGCCCCTGACAAGCGAATAAAGTAAATTGTGCGAGCAGAGCAACACTTATTGATCCAATAGACTCCCGCTCCGCCACCTCCAGCCTTCTCTCCTTCTCCAACGAGGCCAAACATAGATCCCAAGGCAAACTAATCATTCCATGCCTCCGCTAACGCAAACCCAACATCCTCTCAACATTTCATGATCCCCAATTGCCAAGTTTTGATTCGTTTCGTGTCTTCGGTTCGGTTAGTTGTCCGTCACTTAAAACTCGATACGTTACATTCGAGGAGGAGGAGAAGGAGGCAATTTACGGAGGGTTCTCCTCTTCTGTTCGGTGTGGCTACCCCTCGCGGCTAGGGACATGCGCATTTAAATTTCTAAGTTTCATTTCCCTTTACATCATCCGAATCAAAATAAACCGATTGACTTTACGAGTGGACTGACGAGGGCGAGTGAGTGGACGAGCCAATTTTTCCCCCTCTTCATCCCAGAGGAATATCGAGCTCGTTCCCTCAATTCTCATCATGAGGCGGAGGCCATTTGCAAGGGCAGTGATTGGCTTCAAAGTCAACAAATGACCACTACCAACACCTGAGGGCCAGTGCGCCATCTTCGCAAACCCCAGCGCCCCGGAATCGCATCATACTCGCAGCAAATGCTTTTCGAGGGGTGTAAATTGCACTCGAGCTCAGGGCTGAAACGCCCTGAATTTAATCACACATATCAACATGATGCACATCTCTCTCTCTCTCACTTCGCATCCCCTCCCTTCCCTCACCTTTCGAACGCATGCTGGAGATCAAAGTGGGCCGATGGCCAAACGCCCATCTTTCGGCGAACAAATAGAAATACCGTACTTGCAGAAATCATGAATTTTATTAAAAATAAACATAAACCTCTCGTTTTATTTCATTTCATTTCGCGTAAACGTCGGTTTTAGGCGAAATGATTTATTATTCGTTTAATTTTAATGCTCGAAATCTCGTAATGTGTATATAATATTTGCTAAGGCGTTTGTATAACCGAACCGTTCGTTGTTGAACTCGAGGCTGAAAAGTCAAAGCTCATTGAAAATTAAGTTCTTACTTTTCAAATATCTCATCCCAACGGTGGTAAAGGGCAGCAACTTCTTCTTTCAGTTTGCTTAGGGTCGGATCTGGGCTGCCAGGGCTTGCCATGAAGCTGTGCACCTGCACGTTGATGGTCAGCAGGGTGGCTTTCTTTTCTTGCAACATGGACAGGTAGGCCTGAGTGAAAAGAATTACATCAAAAATGATTGCATGGGAACGGAATGAGAAGCATGAAAATTTTTCCATCACAAAATTTTCATACATATCATAATAATGTAATGTGAAATTAAGTTTTTTTTAAAAAAAAAATAAAACAGTATAATAATTCAATATTAAAACACGGTATGGTACGATTGGTAGGGGAGGAGAATTTTAATAAAAGCAATTTAAGACGATAATGTCAAAATTCTTTAACAAAACATAAAAATATGTTGAAAATTTCCTGCATCGTGCTTAATCACATAGTAAAAGAGCAATCACCCGGGCTTCCCTCTATTTTCAACTTGCCAAAAAAACGTTGTTCTGTCTATCCATCTGTAATTATCTCACTTTAGAAAGCTATTAAACTGCCAAGTAATGCCAATGAGCCCATCATGCCACCAACTGAATGGGTTAATGAGAAGAGGGCGTCTCGCACAAAAATCAGCATTTTTTTCCCAAACAGAAAATTATTTCAAAAAAAAAAAAAAAATCTTTTGAAAATTATATTCGTATCCTGCAAAGGGCAACAGGTGCAATTTGCCAGAAACGAGCACACACAATATTCCACAACTCATAAACAAATCTGGAATTTACAGCAAACAAATACCCATAAAGTATATTTATTAGTAAGAAAGTAATAAACAAAAAGCAATAACTAGACGTATCTTATCTCTCCCAGATTGAATAAGATGTGTCCTGATTGGCATTCCCTACGTGAGTTCGGCATTAAATCTCTCGAGAGCTGTCAGCTGCCAATATTATTCTCGTCTGATCACCAGGTAATTTCTCTCCTTGTTGTTCTCCACACACTCACTGCACGCCCAATTTTACCATCTCGCTGTGACAAGTGACAGTTTTTCTAAATAATCATATCCTCCCACTTCTACCAGTCTATCTATATACTACTAAAAGAAACGAGTAAGAAGGGATAAGGCAAGAGGGAGGGGGAGAGAAAAACGAGGGGAGACTCAAAGTATACTTTTATTTGGTCATCAAGAGTGGATACGGACTTGACACTCATCCCTTCAATGCATCTTAAACTTGTCAAGGAATTAAGGAACGAGTGAAAAGTGAGTAACAAATGTCTCACGTGTCGACTGTCGATGTTTCTAAATATTAAATCGAAGTCGTGGGTCGGGGAGGAGAGAGAAAAAAAGGAATGAAATAGACGAAAGAAAAGTTATTAGAGGAGGATTTTGAGTGAAAAATACAGCAACATCCGCCATGAATATTTCATCGCTTTTCTTGCAAGAAGGATCAAAAAAAGAAGTGGATTTGGTATTTGCCAACTAACCTTTCCCTGCCACTGTCGTAAATTGACAAAAGAAAAAACAAATAAAGGGAAAAAATGTGATTTATCTCAATAACTACAGATTCGTGTCAAAAAGAAAATAGAAATTCCTTCGAAATTTAATTAAAACATCCTTGAAAACCATTTAACTCGTAAATTATTATCAAATTACACTTAATACAACTCCCTAAAATCTCGCTCGCCTTTATTGACACACATCTGTCAGCGCAACGCCAATTTTCCTCTCAGCAGACTCGAATCTGTGGTCAGTTGTCATTCAAACCGTGTATCTTTCATGTTCCCCACCCTCTTCAGAAAAACTACAAAAAATATTTCTAAGGACCATTTTGCCCTTTTTTATTTTTTTTTTATTTAAAAGACACTGATGATATCGACTAGTGCGTGGTACCATAAAGAGATGGCTCTGTGACAGACAAGCCCAATTCTTTTTACAAGCTATTCTCTTCCCTTGTATGGAGGGAGACATTGGGTGGAGAATGAGTACGTTTTACGTCTGTCATCTCCCATTTAGATCTCCCTACCACGTTTTTTTTCTCTCTCTCCCGATCTTCCCCTCTTTCTTTACCCCTCTACACACATTGCGATACAATGGCAAGGTCGTGCACTAAATTGACCTAAGCCATGCCACAAGAACTTTCTCAATGCTTTTTTTTCATACATTCATTAGATCAAATGGAAGACAAACCATGCGAAATAACTGGAAACGAAGCAAAACACGTAGAATTTACTGCGTTTTAAGTTTATCACCCACCAAAAAAAAGGTTCGAGTGTCCGTCAGTGAGTATAAATTTTCTTTCCTTATAATATATCGTTTTTATGGCGTAATTATGTCACCCTCTTTTTAATATTTAACATGCAGACGCATAAAAATGATGCGAGGTGACTTGAACTTCAATGAATGTGTATTTCGGTGTTTTGAAATTTAGACGATTGGTGGCAGCACTTTATTTGGGCCATGATGTTTGGGACAACTGATTCGAAAATTCGCCGTGAGATGGCAGCACCACATGGAAACGCACCCAAAGTCGATTACGTAATAGTTCATCAACTTCTTTTTTAGTTTTGCTCGTTCTGTTCACCTCGATGGTTATTTTTCTTCTTTAAATTTAATTTAGTTTTCTAACTTTTCAAACTTATGCAAACCAGAGGGGTCTCGGCCAAAAAACGTGGCGAAACCCTGGAAGACCCTGGATTTATTTATTCCCAGTTTCCATGCAGTGGGCAATATCTGCAAATATTCGTAATTCGTCCCCCAAGACGTGTCAACATGATCCATGATCAACATCCTCTGACGTCATCGAAGAACGGAATGTGTACCGAGAATCTCTGATGTTGTTTTTCATTGACAAAAACAATTTGGCCACAAGGGAAGAAATACCATTGGTGTTACAACAAAAATACCCACCTGAAATTCTTGAATCATACGCTCCAAAATAGTCTTGTCATCGATTTTGTTATCACATCCGGTTATGGAATTGTCAATGTTACTCATGCTTTCCTCCAAATCGGTCATCTGCTGCTGCACGTCTCCCATCTTGTTCTCGCTTTGTTGCTCCTGCATCAGGCTTCGTAGTTTTTCCCAACGAAGAATCGTATCTTTAGGTAAAAAGAAATAAAAATCACAGATTAAAATAAATAGAAAAATGTTTTCTTAAACTTCTTATATTTTGCAAATAAATATTTCATTAAATAGGCTAAGTTAAAACTTCCATTCCTATATTTACCAATTCAAAACCAGATGCTGGCACCGAACCATGTCACACTGGCACAGTTTCTTACATTTGAGTCCCTATTTTGAAACTATGTGCCATGATAAATCTGTTAACACTCATTAGTAAAAAAGTTAAAAAAAAAATCCATTGCGTCCCCCTTTTATTTTAAAGACATCAATTTTGAGTTTACGCAAAACACAAGAGTAATTTTCCTCTGTCAACTCAAATTGTACACAAATCACACATTACGCCAACAAAAAAAATCAAAAAATTTTATATTTTTACAACTATTAAATCGATAAAATACCAAATAAAGGCAACAAACCACAGGAATATTGCTGGGTGTGTAAAACCACCTACGTACAATAAACAGATGGAACTTTTTTGTGAATAACAAACGACTATAATCACGTGATACCATAAAAGGAAATGGAAAAAGACGAGATAGAGAGAGATTACCGCGACCCAAAGCCGTTTTGTAAACACAAAAAAATTGTTACAATCTTTCAGTGTCATTTTTGGCTTACTCGCTCTCCCTCACGTTCACCGTTTTAAAATAGCAATCGCATGTTCCAACGAAACAATACAGTCATTTTTCACGAGGGGGGTACTAAAAATTACCTTTCACTTTTTGAATGTCAGCTTCGCTAACACTAGTACAATACGGTTTGGCTTGAAGATGTCCTGCAATCACCTGCAAACAATTGATGTTCGTCTGGCATGTAGCAAAGAGTTCAATCTATAATAAAGAGAAATAAAAATATTTTACAACTAATTATTAACTTTATTTTTATGTCGAGGATAAAAGCCCGAACATGTAATTACAGCTGTGCAATGAGATAAACTTGTTTATATATTTTTAAAAAAAAGTTAAAAAAGCTTTCAACAAAAAGCAACTTTTAAAGATGACATCACCTCTTTCTAATGTTACATGTTTATGGATCTTAAGATAATAAATTTCTCACAGATTTTTTTAATATAAACTCTAAAATTCTTGCAGATTGATTTTTTTTTTCTATTATCTATTAAAATTACTGATTTTAAATTTTTAATGTATTTCATTCATTCATTCCCAATTCGCGCTGTCACTTCCTAAATTGAGGGTCACCTTTTTTGACCTCGTTGAACATCAGACACGGATGAGAGTTAAGTGAGGTTATTTCCTATTTGCCAACTAGATCAAGTCTGAAAACTCAACAAAAGTGCATTTCGACTTACTTCAATCGATGTCTACTTGTCTAGATAAAACTTCTCCTCACCGATCATTCATTGCATTGAATAGTAAACCTTCTCCAATCAGATGGGAAACACGGCTTGCCACATTTTTTCTAATTTAATCTGAGCTAAGACACACCTTTTTTTCCGTGACGCAAATGGTCGTAATTCATGTCAGGCAGCTCTAGACTGATCTCTGTCGGTGATTTTGAAAAGCTTTCTCGTATCCTAATAACACCAACACCACGCTCTATATTTGGAATTTACATCCCTCGCATTAATGCTTTATAACAGGATGGGGTTTACGACTCGAATAAAATTAATGACCAGTGACAAACCCGGTCCACAAGTTGCGATGTAATTTTTTTTTATGTTCGAAATTTTATCACGCGAAAAATAGATTTAGGAGTTTGCAGACAACTTTTTTTTCACTGTAACCATAAGGATGGACTACTTTTATAGAGATATAAGGAAATTATACGTTATAATTATTATATTTTTATATTTTTATACATAAATAAATAAATAGGGCAAGTACCGAATGACTCGATACAATTGCAATAATCTAAGGTCATTTAATGCAAATATTTTATTTCGTGATGCATTTTTTCGAGTTTTTCCTTATATTTATGCAAGAAGCGAAGGAATGCTTATGTAAGGCGAAACTGTTGACTCTGCAAACCCCTTTTTGACGATTTTTGCTTACGTAATCAGATGCTGAACTCAAAGAGTTTGGCCGTTTTCCACGCACGTCTTTGGCCATGTGCTTTCGCACACGATTTTCCAACCATTGTAGCTGATTGCAGGAATCTTCGATGATGTGATTCAAATCGTCGACGTCAGAATCGGAATCCTCCTCCATATTATCGCTCGAATTCAATGCCTAAAGATAATAAATTCAAATTTTATTAACGTGATTCACGAACAGGAATTTTTTGATACAATTGAATCATTCGATGGAATTTCCCGACATTCCATTCCTTCGACGGTTCAATCGCCTCGTTTTACCTGTTTCCTCGAAAACCGTCCTGAAATTCTCAAATTGCGCAACCCTTTGTAACTTCCAACTGAAATACTGTCAGACTGGCTTTCAATAAACGCACTGTAGTCATCGCCAAAATTCACAAGTCTCTTGATCAAGTCTTCGTCGATCTGATTTTCAGAATACGGTTCACTTAAATACGGGGCTTCCTACACAATAATAAAAAAGAAAAAATTAGTGTCACGAACTTTATTATTAATAAATTTAAAAATAAATAAAGGGATTCTTCTCGTACTTGGTAATCATCCCACGCTTGTTCTGACAATGAACTCAATTCTTCGGTCTGTCCTCTGTCTAACTTGTGAATTTTTTCAACCATGGTCGGTTCGCTTTCTGAATCTGAAGCATCAGCTTGTTTGATCCCTCGGTTAGCTTCGCTGGAATAGTGTTCGGTGCCCGACGATTGTCCCGCACTTTTTCCTCCTCCACTACTGGACGAATGTGATTTTGAGCCACGCGAATGACGTCGCACATGGTGGGTCTGGGTAAGCGTTTTTTGATTGCAAGTGTCTGAGCCATTTACACTGCCCTGAGTGAGGGAATGATTATCGGATCCGGAGTCACTTTTACGAATGTGGCGGCGACGAACTTTGGCTGATTTTGTTTTACGTGTCGATATCATGTTGATGCTTTCGGACGACGGAGTGCAAACGTCTTTTTCGGTTAAAATGGATGGAGAACTAGAGAAAATATGAAAATAAAATTAATAACTCAAATTTTTAAAAGTTTTTTTTTAAAGTTGAGGCTATTTCGACGGATATGGTTCTCCATACTGGTCAACATTTTCTGCACTAACAACGATTTTTTAGCCGATTTTTAACGGTTTTCGGCATTTTCAACAGAAAACATCGGCTAAAAAATG
>JAQFZO010000011.1:0-68730 GCA_034695885.1 Geophilus flavus
AAATTAAGCAAATTAAAATAAAATAATGGTCACATTTCTTAAATGCGTTGACTTTTAACTCAAGTTGTAGTAGTTAAATCAAACTACATTACAGGAAAGCTATGAAAATTGTCAAAGTTAGGGTTATGTCCCACTGTACCACTATTTTAGAATTTCAATTTCTTTAAATTTGGCGCGTTAACAAATGATTTAAATCAAGGTTGAATTTATTGCAAATAGATGGCGCCAAAATTCTATTCAGCTCTGCCATCTGACGCCAGTTTTGGTCATTAAAACAAAATGGCGAGTTGTTGACCACTCCTTACGATACATCATCAACAAACCATCTTTTGATTTAAACGAATCTACTGCACCTAATTAACGAATTAACTATATTCTTTACACTTGATTGCATAATTCACGGTGAGTTCAGTAATTGACTGCGATAAGTACTAAGTTCCAGTGGTTGTTTAATTTTACAGGGAAAAAATGGCTACTAACCCAGTTAACCGTGGCGAAAAAATGGATTCATTATCCATCAGAAGCATCGAATTGATGGAAGAGATCATAAAAGAACGGAATGTTCTAGATAAACATTTAAAGGGAGCCTTTATTAACATGGCAAAATCGCGATACAATATCGGAAATAAATTTGTCGGCATCAGCCAATTACCAACCGAAGAAAAAGGAATCGAACCCTTGTTCAAAGTGTCCACAAAGGAGGAAGAAGGGAACGTTAAAGAATTTAATTTAATTTCTGTGACAAAATGCGATAATGATTACGAGGGAAGTGAAGAGGAACAAACTGGTGTGAGGCAGAGAGGGAAAACTGGCGTGAAAGAATTTGATGTCAGAAAAGAAAAAAATCCACTGAACTGGTTTGGAATTTTAGTTCCAACTACTTTAAGGCAAAGCCAAACTGGATTTCAAAACTGCCTTGAAATTGTGTGTAGAATTGCTACAAAACAAACCGAGTTAAAGAGTGTTTGTGCTGAATTCAGGAGTTTAAGAGTGGAAAAGAATAAAAATTAAGCAAATTAAAATAAAATAATGGTCACATTTCTTAAATGCGTTGACTTTTAACTCAAGTTGTAGTAGTTAAGGTTGATTAAAATGGAACACCTGGTGTATAAGATTAGATTAAAGATGGTTGTTTACTCAAGGTTTATTATTTTTGTATTTACAGCTTGAAAATATAACGATTTTTGTATTTTTTTTCATAATTATATAAAAAATTTATTAAACTGATTTGAAATGACACTAGTTCTGTTTTCTTTGATTATTTTTCAGGTAAATAAAAATGAAACCTGTAAGCTTACTACAACTCGACTGGCATTTGACTAAGGAAGCGAGCGAAATACTTCAAACGTTATATCAACCCAACTCGTTCAAACTGAGACAATTCGGTAAATTTTTAAGTTGAAATTTATTCATAATATTGTTAAAATATTACATTTTTAGGGCTTTTGGAACGACCCCAATTGGAGTTGGATGAAGTAAACTACAAATTATTTGTGTGTGGTAAAGGTGGGATTGGAAAGACGAGTTTAATTGCTCGTTTATCTGGAAACGAAGTCCCAACCTCGTACTGCGAAACACCTGGAATACAAATATCAGTCGTATATTGGCCCGTCAAGTTATTAAATACCTCGAGAATAGTCATGTTTCGCTTAGAATTTTGGGATGCTGGAGAAGGAGCATTAAAGAAATTCGATCATATTTTACCTGTCAGTAAAATTTAAGAAGAATTTTATAACACATTTTTCTAATTTACTTAATTACATTTCTTTTTTCAAAGGCTTGTAAAGAAGATTTAGATGCTCTGGTTTTTGTCTATTCATTTACCGATCGGTCAAGTTTTGAAGAAATTCCTCAACAACTTTCCAAAATTTTTCAACCATCCGAAAGACCGTGTCCCATAATTTTTGGAACAAGGTTACATACATGCAAACATAAATTAATAATTCCTCGTCAAAATGAAAATTTTAAAATTGCTTTTATCTATGACCAGATATGACCAGCATTCCATGAGTGAAGTTACTGTCCGAGATGTCCGTGATTTCGAGCAACGCTGGAAAATTCCTATCATCAAATTAAAAAATAATGTCGTGGATTCTCAAAGCAGTAAATCAGTTCAAGCTTCTGAATTGAGTGAAATCGGCTTAGCTTTGAATATCGTTTGCAATCATTTGTGGCAACGAGATCAAAGTTTAGCGGGGATTACGGTAACCCAAAAAACACAAACATAATGTGGTTTTATGTTCTTTCCGAAAGTAAAGGAAGGATTTTAAATTTTTCTGAGACGGTCAGTAAGGTTTTATATATATAAAATGTATTTATCAATTTATGACATGTTACTTATACATACACATATACTTCAGCTTGTTAAATAATTGATAAATACCAAGGTTCTCACATGACCTGCATTAGAGGATGTAAATATTTACTAGAACGAATTCAATATGTTTGTTCTTAACAAGGAAGTTTCTACTCCTTCAATGTTTGCTGAATTCATGCAGTAAAATTCTTTTTAACTATTTTTTGTATAGAGAAAATGTACCAAGTGGTGTAAGGAGAAAATGTTTATTTTGACTATATTTTTTATACCATATCATATATTTTAATAAAATTGGCTATGAATGGTTGTTAATATACTTTAAAAAATTTATCTGAAACTAATGATAAATAGATATATCTCTCATTACAATATCAGAATTTGTAATTTTTTTTTTGCGAACATCTTCCACACGCACATATAATCGTAACAACTAGGAACCATTACTACGGTACTTAAATATGATAAATGCATAGAAGAATTTTCAAAATTTTTTTTTGTTGGTCGGATTTCGTAACTGCTATCATAATGAAAGGGTACAAATTTGGAAAATACAGTAAAATTCTCACGTGCTTGTTTTCTTTTGTTATTATTATATGTTATTATAAAACGTAAATAAGCTGCTCATTGATTTATCAAAGTTGTCATGGTAACAGTCAAGCAGCCGCCTGTTGGCTTGTTTGTACAAGCATTTCGACTAACATTTAAAATAATTAAGAATGCCATTATAGGCATCTAGCATAATTAAAAAATTCCACTGTATACCGTGTATATGAAATTCACTTCACACACTGAGTTTTAACTACATTTCAGTCGATGCCACATTTTCTGCAGACTTAAAAATCATTGACTGAATGTCCTCTGCACTCTTCACTTTGCGCGAAAAATTCTGAGCGGATGTTGAGGCATTGATCGAACCATGGACAAATACAGAGTTTTGGCGAGGTCTTGCAGGCCTATGTACATGGGCGACACTTAGGAGTCGTTCGCGTTCAAACAGAGCATTCATTGATACGTGAATCTAAATAATAAATGAAATAAATAAATTATTAAATGACCATAATGTGATCAGGAGTAGCGTTAAAACAAAAAAGAAGAAATAAAAAACTCAGTCTACTCTTTAATGCTCACTTTTTAACCTCAAAGTTTACATTTAAATAACATTAACTTTAATATTTCAAGAGTACGGTAATGCAAACAAGACATTAAAGACGACGAATGAATAGGCTAATGTTTTGTTAGAGTTAAAGATCTTAATGGCATATTGATAAGTATTCTAGAAATCTTGTCATTTTAAGCTTAATACGATGCATCATGCAGAATTAATGAATCAAATATAATAAACTTTTCCAAAAAAATTTAATGAAACCGTTTATTAGAAATGTCAAAAGGATAATGACTAGAATAATGAGTACTTTGAAACCATTATTTTGCTATATATATAGTAATTTTTAGAAAATTCCAATATTCTATTGTTCTGGAAGTTTTTATCTGATAAATTCCTTCTTCGGAAATAGAAAATTGGCGGTAGTTATTAAGGAAAAAGTACTTTCCGTGCAGTAAATGCTTCATTATACTCACTACGTACGCCAATCATATTTGGCAGGTAAGTTTAGTTCCCTTTTATTACTGTCTCCAGCAAAAGAAAATTCAATATACGCGCGGTACAGTAATTACATTTCGGTCTTACCTTGTCGAGTGTTAGTCTTGAACCTTTGAGTTGACACGTGGCTACATGTGATTGTTTATACTCCGGATGGTACGGCTCGAGCATGCGTATTTTGCCCCATTTGTTAAAAAAGAGCAAAATAACAAAAACCCATAAAAGTAGAACTACTACGACGATACCTATTTCCTCTCCTCGTGCATATAAAGTGCCATTTAAACCCTGTGACGATTTCGTTGATCCATTGACTTAAATATAGAAAAACAAAAAAAATTAATTGGTTTTTAAAAATGACGCGTGATTCAATTAAATTTACGATGTGTGGTGAAATAACTGGGCGAAATGTCATTAAGTATAAAAAAAACAAATGAAATTGGAATGGTTAGAAAAAAAACAGTGAAACATTAGAACTGAAGAAAATTATGTTGCGCCATTAGAAAAAATAGTTGATAAACTAAAACTAGTAAGCTTAAACCGTTGTCAATCTCAAATTGTCTTTCTGTAGTAATCTGATAGCAATTAAGCCACAAACACAATTAGCAATCCAATTTGATACGAGGTAAATCCCTACGAGTTGTCCCCTACAACTGCCCATTACATTGTATCCTATACTGTTGATGATAAAGAAGTGTAATGGCGTTTCGTCTAAAGACTCCTTGTCTTAAACGTCTTATACTCTTCAATGTTTTATCACTAGTAAATCACTTTTTTATCTTCGCTTGTCTGCAAACTTTTTATCGAAAGAGCTCCATAGTGTTCCTTACATAAAAGAAAATAAAGTTAATCGATAAGGTTAAGTTTTACATTCAAGTGCAAGCACACAGTTACTTACACTTATTTAAGAAAACTGAGCTGTTGAATCTCATTTCTCATTTTTTTTCAAATTTAATTTATTACTGCATGTGAATCTTAATAAAGACCTTCTTTGTAAATTTACGAGATGAAAGGAAATTTATTGGGGTAAGTAATCAGTGATTTTTTTTCTCCTGCTTTTAAATCTAAATTGTCAGGAAGATGTGATTCTTAATCATTTTAATAGTGCCATAACCAACAAATTTATATGGTCATTAGAAGATCCTTGAAAACGCACTTTATCCTTATCTTAAGCCAATGCAGTTTATAAACATATACATTTTTACTGTGAAATAAAAGTTTCCATAAATCACCAGCGCTTTAGTAAATAGATGCCAGATAAAGTTTTCCACTCTCAACTCATCAATATACATCAAATGTGATTGAGTAACGTGCTTGTAAACACCGAAACGGCTTCCTTGATTAAGTTTCGACGTTTCGATTATTTACTTGCCAGTGAGACCCATGTTTATTGCGAGGGATTGGTGTTGAAGCCAATTTAGCAATTAGTATCCAATTCCCTGCGAAAGAAGGTACAGTACGTACAGGGATCCTAATTCTGTGATAAAACGAATTGTTTTTTGACGAGTTTTTCTATTAGTTTGATGAGTCGCTATAGAAACATCTACTGTTTGGTGAACGTTTTATTTAATGAGGAATTTTTAATACCACTTTCGGTTAATGAGCAGTCATAAAAATGGAAGATGATTATCAGAAAAATAAAAAATTACTACGCATAACTTTGTGTATTAAATTTTGAATAAGGTAATAATTATTTTAAACACTTTTTCTCATCTGGATTTTAAGATAATTTGATTTACTCTTGTTACCTACAGGTGAAAAGAGGCAGTAAAAAAAATTAAGCATCGTAGACAATCTTGGAATAATGATGAAATAATCAATAAAAAGATGAAATTTTAAACGTGTGACAAGAAAAAAACTAATTTAAACTTCGAGATTAAAATGTAATCGGAAGTCTGGTGTCGAGTAATTAATATTAGGATGTGTAAACAAGTGAATATTAAAAAAAAGTTTCTTTGAAAGGCGAGAAAATTAAAATCTGGAGTTCAAACTTTTAAATTGTGTTGAAACCTCCCAACTCTTTCTCCTTAAGCGTAAAACTTTCTCTACCAATTGACCCAAAACCATTTCAATTATCGATTTTTCATAAATCTTTTCAACCTAACAAAGTGTGAAAAAGTGTGAAGTGGAATGACTTCTCAAGATGGCCACTCCTGGAGGCTCCCCTTAACCGAATCATTGATCATGTGTCACATAAACTTCTGTTAAAGATTGATCGAAATAATACACTAATTACATTACTTTTTTTTATGTCCAGATTAAGGTTCAACGTTTGTTCACCCCGTTTACAAACTTCTAAGCAATAATTAATGAGAGAAAAAAATTATACGTATGTAAAAAAAAAAATGATTTGAAAAACGAGGTTTGGATGATTCTTTTTATCATTTGCAGCTGTGCTCGAGTAACATCTTTCGTGTAAAATATTGATTTGCAACATACTATAAAATAGCAAGGAGAAAAAATTGTTTGGCACTGAAGATGTTCCTTCACCCGATAAATTTTATTGATTACTATTCAATTGATCCCGCTTTTTATTAACTCTCAAGCTCACACTCGGGATCAGAATTCGGCGTTTTTCAATTTTCTAAACTTTTTTTTCCTAAAAAATCGCACCAATGTAAGATTTGATCATGTCGAAAGAAAACTTCGCACAAAAAAATTTTTATTCTGAAATATTAAATTGAATATTGTATCAACTCAACCATGCAATAATCAATAGAAACGTTTTAATCTATAAAACTTCTCGCAGCGGTGAACTAATAGCCGACTCCCCAGTACATAGTGCAACCTAACCTCAAATTGACCGCCAACACAAACTTTCCTGCACAGCATCAGTTCATTTCCACTATAAACGCTGATTAGGGGGAACTCTAAGTGCCACGCACACCCCGTAGCCACCAACTGACATCTATTTGTCTCACAATTCCCCTAAGATTTCGTGTCATTCATTAATAAGAGATAAGAAGCCGCCAACGTGAAAAATGTCAAATGCAAATTTTCATTTACTTTACAAGTTTAAAGGAACGAATTAAAAATGTAAAGGTAATTAATAGTCCTGATGAAATAAAAGCATTTGCAACACTTAACTGAAGAAATTCACTTCGAAGACGGGAGATTACGTATGGGAATAAAGCTAAGGAGTTGATATATGTTCGAAGAACTCCAAACATGCACTTTAATTATCTGTTGATGTCAGCGTAAATGTGTCAACTGCTAAACGGAAACCCGTGTAAGCCGCAGGGGGGCTACAGATAATCACGTGGAAAACGTCAACACGTCACAGAGTTTTACTTAATCCTTTCGTGATAAATACAGGGCGACAAGAAATGTCAATTTTAAACAAGATGAGGGGTGTAGGATCATTATCCAATTAAAGTTTCGAGTCCTTAGTTTCCTGTATGTAAATTCCTCGTTTCGCGCTGCACTGAGAATTCCAATCAATCGACTTTCAATGTTAACTAACGTGTGTAAAAAATAAAAAAGACACCTTCGGGTAGTATTAAGAACGTAAAGATACACTTTTTTGAGTTAATTACCCCATTAAGATGTCGTTTAATGCCGTTTTAATTACTTCTTAAAAAGTAACATTTTAATCAAGTCATCGACTTCGAACACTGACACAATAAATAGTGGCGTTTCCCTCTCTTGAATTTGGCGCTCACCCAATTTTAAATTTTTGTTTTATTTTTTTTTTAAAGTGATTACACAGATTTAAATTTGAAGAGTCTGTTGTTATGGAAACTTCTTTCGTTTTGCTTCATATTGGTTCAAATAGTAATGGTGAGCGTGATTCAGGTGGGCGGGAAGCGAAATCAATGTATTCGACTTGCTTACGTAATTGCTGATCAATAATGCAGTGACGAAAGAAAATTCCTCTCGTAAAAGCAATCATGAATTATATTAAGATTGCCAAGACCCCATACGGTTTATAAACCAAACCGAGTTTGCTTTTGTCAATATTTCTTTAAAAAATTAGATTAAAAATAAATATTTTTAAAGTTAGACTCTGGTATCCAAATAATTGTCCTGGTTTTTGTCCCAAATAAAACCTGGCACAAGTACGAGACTCGATGACACACGAATGCGCTGTTTTCCCTGCAAAACAAAAACAAATAATAAACTGATAGAAAATTGCAAAGATAACACGAGAAGCCGGTACCGAATATCGAGTTTAATATATCGTGTTAAGATAATAAAACAACACCAACCTACTGACGTGAGCTAAAGAAGTCAATAACTAAAGGAAAATATTTTTTTTCTTATCTTAAAAAATCTTACCAGTCACCATTGTGAAAATTGTAGAAACTTACAAAGAATCCGTCACGCGAAATTGAAGATAACCAACAAAAGGAAAAAAAATATATTAAATTTTTATATAATATCTCATTGCGCCATATATGTAATACAGTACAGTGTATTTCTATGATTTACAGCTGTGTGAAAGGAAATAAAAAAATCCTGTCACACCCTATATCGACAAATGAATACTTTTTGTGCTATTGTTTGGCCCCACCTTTTCACTGTGTCTCTTAACCATCGAGAGAGAAAAAAAATCAAACATTGGAAATTTTTATTTGCACTTTTTTCATTCAATGGATTTTTCTTTTCAGATCTGCTGGCAAGATTATGTTCGATAATCAATAATTAAAGTTAGATGGCTTGAAAAAAAAAAGATTATAGGAAATTAGAAATTCAGGTAATACCGTAATACTGTAATCTAATCTCTTTGGGGAGTGAACTTGGACAATTGCCCACTCCCACTCGAGCCATCGAGGGCACAGGAAACGAAGGCAAGCTTCTTTACTTTACACGCATGACCAACTAGAAAAGCGTCAATTTATTCCAACACTTGCATAACGCCGACTCATCACCCACACAATCGGAAAGAAAAGTAAATAAAAGTAGGCCTACTCACCAGAACCCTGTGACGTATCAAAAATAATAGTTTGACTCTGGTTACTTCTTCCATCATCGTTTATGGTCGTTATGTGAACTTGGTACAAAGCTGTTGGCAGTAACCTCTCCAGAACGAATGATTTCTCACGAGCATCCACTTCGGTGACAATTTTGTAACTTAATTTTGAGAAATAAACAAGTAAATTTAATTAGTGGTGAATAGATTATCGCATTTAATCAAGTCGCACGAATAAACTAATAAAAACAGGACAAAGTGCTCCACGTCGGAGTTGTCTTCTTTTATTTTTTATTAGGGGGATTCCGTTTTATTGCAGGCTTGTGTCTGGTCCGAGGATTAGTCAATTCAACCATTTGATACGCACTTTTCACTGCCAGATCAACCTTTTCCAAGCCCGAAATCAAATGACTGGGAAATAGTAAATCCAGGCCATTAAAACAGCTTTAAAGCACTACTAATAAAGTCGCATTCGGAAAGTTAAAGTTGGGATATTTCGAATTTCTTTTCTGTAAACATTAGATATTAAATAAAATTGATTAATCCAGCGCGCTAAATCGTGAACTTGAAATCTAACAAGAAGAGCGAGCCAAGTAAAATAAGTGAAATTATGTTTATTTGATTCATAGATAAAACACAGTAACGTGACTCATAAAACCCATTTCTACATTGTACATTTGACAAGGACTCACTGGTGGTTAGCAATAAAAAGATTGAAAAGTATTGGAAAACTGAGAAAGAATAGATAAGAGAAGAAGTAAAATGTTTTTCAATACAAGACACCATACATTTATTTTTCTATTGACTCAGCAATAAAAGGCACATTATTCTCATGATATCCATCCAACCAAATATCGTTTTTAATGATAAAGAAAATAATGGTATCTTATTTTTAACTGCGTACATCAAGTGCTGTAAATACAAAATCAATGCACAACTCCATATTTCACATTATTAAAAAGCAGGAAGACGGAAAAAGGGTCCTTTTGTGCAAAGTTGGCAATTGGCACCCCGTTGCAATTCGGAAAATTTAAAATTGAAATTAGCAGCAGTTGGTGAGAGGACGGAGAAATTTTTCATCTGCAGGCAAAATTTCCACACCAATTTGCAAGCAGTAGGGATATTTGAAGACGTGGATTTTATGGCGAATTCTTTCAGCCAGTCAATCTCAATAAACACAAGTTATATGATTGTTTGCACAAGTGAAATGATATTTTCCCAATTTTTCTTTATAGTTGGAAGACCGGCATAAAATACCTAGCAAAGGCAAGCCGTGATGTTCTGCAAAGAGCAGCCCGATGCTGACGGTTGCTATGCTTTGGACAAGATTATAGTATTATCTGCTCAGCATCTTTATAATTAGAATACAGTACAGAACTCGTCATGCAAATTCATTTTTTAAAGGTAAACTTCCTTCTATTTAAAAAAACTTAATCAAAGCAAAAAAATTTATAATTTAAATAAATTAATAAATTTAACTGGAAATTTTAATTATGAATTACTTTCCCTTCCTTGGGTCTTGGTTGGAATTAAAGTTGACTATATATTATTCTAGGAAATTAGACAACTATATAACACATCTAGAAAGTCACTGAGTTGTGCGTAAGCCTCTTAGACCATTACACCTCAATGAATTAGATGCTGCACTTAGGAACGTCTTCTTCTAAATTACTCAGCTGTTCTTGGGTCATGGACAGAGCCAGAAAATGCAATAACACCAGACCGCATCCACATTTGCATCCACATTTGCTTATTAAAATGAAACATTGACGTCAGTTTGAAAAACGTAGGTAAAGAAGAAAAGTCAACAAAATGCCGGTATGTAAATTGATTAAACTAAAGTTCGTTTTATGGTTTATATAATTAATTAGTCGTCCAAAATTCGATGTGGAAAAAAAACTGCCATCTGTTTTGTACAGATAAAAACCCAATTTAAGAAAAATTCTTAAGGGCAATCCTTGGAAAATAAGCCTACACAGCCAATATTGATCAGCAGCACAACTGATTAGTGGACCCCGAGTGAAGGTCGAGGAAGTCAGTACTTTCCAGTAGCTTCTTATTACCCTCATATCCTAGTTCACCAGCTGATGTTTGACTCCTAGTCACGTTTTCAGGATCATAACTCGAAGTTTCGAGGTGTCACGAGTGAAATATCACGATCTCGATGTATAACTGTGGGTGAAATTAAATTAACTTTCAATATTTTTCAATTTTTCGGTATGGGTAAATGATGGAATAGATCCCATTTCACCGACAGATAGAACGTCGAAGTGAATTACAAAAATAGCAATTTGATAAAGTGACAAAAAACTAGGTATGAAAACTTAGACATTTCTGCTTTTACGACCCAAATGGATGCACTCAGGAAAAACACCCACGGTTCATAATAAAAGCTTCATCTCGACGGCGGTAGCAGTTGCAGGCGTGACCTTTTTCAAGACGAGAAAACGTTGCAAGGAGAAACCGGAAATAAACATCAAGTGAGCCAAAGAACAGCGAGCTTCGTTGCCATTAAAGTTTGACAAATGTTTTTGATCGCGCCTTTTTTTATTAAAAAAAAAAAAACTCCATTTCAGAGAACTAGTCTAGCTTTCTGATAGACATTATAAATATTTCCAAGTATTAAATGCATTAATGGTCCCCTAGCTATTTCTCTTAATTTCATTTGAGACGTAAATGAATAATGATAAATTGCAAATGGAAATTTCAATATAATATTTTGAGTTATTGCTACTTTTCCCACCGGGACAAAACATAAAAGTCTTGTTATGAATCGGTGAAACCGTGAAACTATAAACTTGAATGCTATAAACAATGCGAAACAAAGCAAATGAATGCGTAGAGCACTAGACGCAGCGTTATTCAGATGAAGCTCTAAAGAAAACATCAGAAATTTGCGGTTCAATAGGTGATGAGTGATGAACGTAACTAACCACAAAAATTTGACTTATTAAACGGCATTTTTGATAAATAATTCAAGGAAATCATTATCATGCGTGCACAGCTTGTTTTTTTTTTTTTCCTTCTTTTTTTTTACCCACAAATATTTTAAACGAGTTAGTTTTCCTGCTCCTTTGCTTTACCTAAACTCGTAATTGGATTCGATTCCCAAAGGCACCTGGAGCTAATGACGCCCTTAAAAGTTAATTAATCACATGTCCAGGGCACATGCTGAAATGTCGTCTTTATATGAAGTTAACAGTATGTGTCATCAATAACCATCTACCCTCAAGAAGAATTTACTGTAGAGACAAATGGGATTCCCATACATCATTCTATTGTGGTTGACCAGTGAATGGATCATTGATCTTGGTTTGAACGTAAATCGAATCAAATTTCTTTCATCATTATTCATCTTCTTTTCTTTTTTTAAATGTTTTTTTAACGTCGTAATAAAAAAAAATATAAAATCAAATTAAAAATACCGTTTTTGCCCGAGTGAATTTTATCTGGTTATTGAATTTGAAAGGATATTTAAAAAAGGGAAATTTGAATGGAATAAAGAATTGGATTTTCCTTATGAAGTCTATTATTCTAACAAATGTAAATTTTTTTAATCATTTTATATTTGAATTTGGAAACTTTGTAAGTGGATTTTTAACTGAGAAATTTAAAACATTTTGACTTTGTTTATAAAAACGGAAATCATGCCGGCCATTTAAAATTAAACATCATAACTTATTCATCTTTGTCTCCATTAGTCTTATTATTCATATCATACTTATACAAATTCAATGGCCTAAAGATCAAACTCTGCACTTCAGATTGAATTTTTTATGAACACTTTTCGATTGGAGCAAAAACCTTCGACTCGAGGCAAAGAAAAGAGAGAGCGAGAAAAAAAATTATTGAACGAAATAAGTACATTGCACTACTGTTACAAAAACATTTAGATGTTAGATAACTTTTAATTTGTAATATTTACGTATCAAGAGTTGTAATAAATTATTACTAAATTTATCAATTTCATATAAACACACTATGGTATACAGTAGACGGTAGTCCGATGCAACGTTATAAAATATTCAACGTGATTCCCAATAGAATTCAAAATAGATCCACGTTGCCTTAAAAAAAACTAAACGGAAAGCTATAAATTTAAAAAACATTCAAATCAGGCTCGAATGTAATAAATGTAAAACAATACAATTGGGACGGACGGGATCTTCGAGACTCACATACACTGCTATCACACACCACACACACTTTTCGAGGGAAAACGGTGGTTGGCAAATTCAATTCAAAGATATGCAATCTGTGATCTTACCTGGCCTTCACAGGTTTGTATGAGATTTCGTAACGAGCGTTTTCCTCCGCATTCGCCAGCCACGTGAGAACGACAGTCGATGGCGAAATGCGCTTTACTGTCACGTTCTCTGGTCGGCCTGGAGGCGAACCTGTGCGCATGCGTTTAAAAATAGAAAGAAAAAAAGAAATCTTAATGGTTCATAGTGTCTTCAAAAGTAAATTTTATTTCATGCCTGCCTGACTTTCTTGTTAATCAATATATGATCGATTAAAAGTTAATAATTTGAACCAAATTGGTTTTAGCGGTTTTCAGTTCTAATCGATCAATACAAAGTTTGTTGCTCTAAGCAGGTGAAACTGGATTATAGAATTAGTTTTGTAGTAAATGTCAATTTGCGTACTTGTTTTTTTAATTAAATTTTCTTAAAATTTTAAAATCTACTATACGAAATGACAGACGAATGTTTGAAATTAACAATTCAATAGTTGTTATATCAATTTTATATAAAGTTACCTAAAACTAAATGAAAAATTCAAGCAGATGTAATGCAATAAACTTCAAAAATCTGGGGAAATGCAACCCCTGAGCTTCCCTGTTGAACATTGCTTCCTAAATCAATTCCGTTACGACCTGAAATCATACTATCTAAACGGATATGATTATTGACAAATGACAATCGCTTGGAATGTTTACTGACAAGCAGGAAACTCAAAATAGGACCTCAAAATTGAACTGGAAACGTGTAATTAACTTGGGATCCCGACCTTGACTTTTCATGTAGAAGTGAAAGTATGAACACAATCAGCTGTAGGTGTTTTATCTTTCGTACTGTAGTCATTAAATATAAACTTTAACATTTCGGAATCTACCTTATTACGTAAGTTGGTCCTGGCGCGATTTAACTCCCGTTTGGGAAGTTTTGAAAAGAGATAGTGAAAATTACATTGACGATTGAAGTTAAGCATCTGTGCATTCTCTGTTAAAATTCAAAGAAAAATTTACATTTAGAGCTATTTTCGTCTAATCTGACTCACTTTTCAACATCAAAAACATTTATGTCCAAGAGAGTTTTTACGCACACGGTTTTGCATCACAATTTATTGCGAGGTAATTAAATTCCAATATTATCATGAAACTCTTACAACCTATGAAATATAAAGCTTCATACGGTAAATAAAATTTATTAGTGTGTGTTTTTTGAACTTTCCCTGCATGACTCTCATCACAATCGTAAAACATAACCGGATGTAACCATTTTCACATTATTGCGTGATCTAAAGCAGTAGGAACAGTTGATGAGCCCATTTAAAATTACCAGGAACGTATATATAAAACGAGCAAATAAAATAAAGCGCAGTTAACTTTTTACACCCAAAATATCTCGTATAATGAGACTATTAAAGAGTACATAGTCCACTGAGCCACTGTGACTTAACATAAAACTAAATACGGCACCGACCCGACTTAGCTTTAATGAAAAAAGACGTTTTAAACGTGAAAATGATAATGACAATTGCAATCTTTTCATCGTGTTTTAAAATAAACATTTTATTGTGATTGTAAAATATAAAAATTTTATGCGTTTGCACGTGTGAAATATGCTAAAAAATAAATGGGAAATATTATTTTTTAAAAATTGCTCAACAAACAAGAAAATACGATATTTAAAATGTAGCTGTCGTTTTCTTATTGCAAATCTATTGAATTAAGAAAACATCACGTTTCAGATATAAATAAACAATGACTCAGACATTTGTTTCAACGAGAATCGAAATCTTTCAAAGTGATTGAAATGGCCTGATTTTTTATTTTTTGGAGCAAAAAAATATTCAAAATGTTTTTCACTTTAAATGAAGGCTTCAAAAAGAGAAAAAAATGTTGGATTTGATGAAAAATCTAATTTTTTTTAAAACATCAGTTGTATGCCAGTTGCCAGTTATAAACAGAGACAAATGGGTTTCCTTTTACCGTTAACATATCTGATCTACGATACCCATGATTGATGACGTCAAGTTACACAAACAAATGGGTTAGTAAAACAAGATAGCCAGGGAGTTGCTATAGAAACCTCACTGTTAATACGAAGAATTGGAGAAAACGTGACAACAAATTATCAAAGCAATTGCACATAACGGCTTTCAACTTGAATCGGAAACCAATTTATAAAAGTGAGGAAAATTTTACAAGAAGTTTTCTATCGGACACCATGAAAAACAGCTGAAGTTGTTTTTATATGCGGTTTCATCGCTAAAAGCATCCTGGCATTAAATACTGATATAATTTTATCGTCAAAAGAGAGTTTGGTATATAAAAAGCTGACTTATTTTTTTTAGTACTTATAATTAAATTATTTTCCTTGGGAAAAGCTTGGCATTGATTGCGGAAGCTAATTTGTATCTTTCTAGCTTTACTAATATTTACTAAACCCTGACCATAAATTAAAAATGACAAGTCACGAAACAGGATGATTTTTGCTTATTATTAATAACTGATAACTGTCATTCAAACTCATTTATAAAAAAAGTTTTGACATTTTCAATGTTAAATTTAGTTACGAAAAAAATTGAAAATTCAAACCGTAAAGTAGAGCAACATAAATATTCATGACTCTGTTATTATTGATAGATATCGTTCAGTGCCAGCATTTCACTCTGCATTGGATTTTGCATTTTAATTATTAATCGGAATCGATAAGTAATAAAAAATATTAATTTTTTTTCTTTTTGGCAACTTTTTTTTGACGGGATTTAAAGTTTTCCAACTTCCAACTTTTTATATACAAGCTTTGTGAGTTGGATAGGGCGAGTTAAGTTGGTGCAACTATTTTTTGCTTACCTGCAGTGCTCTGTTCGGTGTTGTAAGACGCCAGGATGATGGCTATAGTTGTGCTAAGGTTATCCAGGTGAGAGAGAAACAGCTGCCCGTTGCATGTTCTGATGGTGAATGAAACACGCTTCCGTCCGTGTGCACGAGAAAAAGATGGTCACGTGATTCACCATTTGAGATAATCGATAAGACTACGTAGCATTATGGGTAAAAGTCAAACGTCAGATGTAGTTCAAGTTTCAATTTAATAAGAGTAAAAATTAGGAACATAGCTTCGTTTTATTTGATTAGTTCTTCCATGGAATTTTACATCCGAGTTTTCTAAATAATACAATAAAATTTGATTTATTTTTCTTAATTTAAAAATTCTATTTTAATACCGTATTTTAAAGTTTTGATGAAACTAGCCACGAATTATTATTTTAGCATATAAATTAAATAATTCCAGTCAACATTACCCAACTTATCACCAATACTTGGGTTTTTGAGACACTTTTTAAGACATTTTGCAACTCCGGATGTCTTGTGCTCTTCATGTGGTTTCAGTTGAAAAGGCTAGACAAGCGTCTATGTTACTAATGTAATTATAATCCCCTCATTTCTATTTTTGTCCTAAAATTTAGGTTACACCTTAAATACCTCTGTAGTCTGTAGCTGCAATGGCCATTCTTTTTAATAAACTGTGCAAAATCTAAATATAATAATTTTTATTTTTTTTTATGAAACCCAACATGTCAAAATTGAATAATCTTTACAAAACAATATTTATGCAAATATTAGTTTTATATAAAAAAAATTGTTTTTCTCATTCTTGCTTTTTAATATAATATTTCACATTTTTATCACTACGTGTCGGAGTAAGCAACTTTTTAATGTCAGTCAACTTTTAAAATTATCACCAGAGGGTGAACGGTACTGAGGAGCACAATTGCGCGAATTTTGAAAATCCACAGCAAAATATCAAAATATGAGATTCTCCTAACAGATGTCAGCATCGACCACGTACATTTTGTTTATGAATTCCTGGTTGTTCAGGTGCATTTCGGAACACCTTATCTTTTGTGCAACGTGTGAAATCGTGTCAAAAGGATTTCGAAAGGCTTTTCCTTCAGGCACAATGTCAGTGAGGGTCCTCATTGGGGTTTTTCTTTGATTGCTACATTCCTTACTTGATGGTTTCAGTGCCACGCACTCGTGTGAAGAGGAAACACTTTAATCAAAAGTGACTTGCTTTGACCTGTTGTAACGAACATATAATTTTAAGATTAAATGCTTTAAATTTTAAAGTTTTTCATAAAAACAAGAAAATTAAGTTTAATTTACCTGCCAATATTCATTCACGAGGAAATCCTTCGTGTTTTTCTCATTTCCAATTTTATTTCGGTTGCCTAATGCACTCAATCGATCGATTTTTTTTTGTTGGACGTTACCCATTCAGATGTGTTTACAATTTTTACCAAAAATACTTTTCCAGCGTTTATGAAATAATTGTTTTTATTTTTATTTTAAGGGAATTGTAAAAGTCTGTAAAGAATAAAATTCGTTATATGAGGTGAGGGGAACGAGGACTGCTTCCATTGTACATCAAAACGTTTGAGTTTTCCGTCGCCAGAGGCCTGTGCTCGTTCAAAAGGAGGATTTAGGAAAAGGTTAAGACGCTCATCGGATGCAAACGCACGTGCAGGTAGATACGCTGGCCGTAAAGCAAGCCGCACCCTCCTTGGGGACTCTTGTCACTCACCTGAGGTGGGCTTCTGTACCCCACCCCCACTCATCTCGAACACCTGTCACAGTAAAAGAATGATGTCGTTTGGTGAGCAAGTTGCAGCGTTGCAGTAAGCAGGCCACTGGGAGAGGAAAAAAAGATTTCTGTTCTTTCTATACAGTACGGTAGTTTCTTAAAACTTTTATCCTTTTCTCCAATTTTGATTGTTGAAAAGTTCTTGGTCTGGGTTGTTAATTAAAATGGTTAATTCCTTAAAATAATCCGGAATTAAAATCGATTGTGATTTAGCTTTCACGGAAAATAAAATGTTAAAAATTAATTTTTATTTAAAAAAAAAAGAGATTAGATGAGAATTTCTTCTAATTAAGCCCATGTACTTGACTTGCACAGATTCAAATTTCAAATGAAGAGCTTAATTAATAAATTAATTGAAATTAAAGATACAAGCTGAACAAATTAAAAAATAAGGTATTTATTAATATTTCAGAAATTATTTTCCATTAACCAATATTTTTGTTATGAATACCGTAACTGAAAATTGATAAATGCCATATTTCATTTATAAGTTAAGTTACTTGTAAATATGTTTATGCAATAGCCTAAAGATTATTTTCTTTGAGAATATTTGCAAACCAGTTTCATATTTTGGATTACAATTGAGACGATTTAATTGAAACTAAATTTTTGTACACACTTCACAGCGCCGTCTAACAGCGTCATCGTATGCATTATTAATTTCTAATTTTCGGTATAAAGGGCGAAGGTTTGCATTAGATGACGTCGCAAAGTAACAATTTTTCCCTCTCTCCTTTTGCAGTTTCTAGTCAAAATTCAATAGCCTATGAATAAACCACACATGAATAAACTTATGAATAATTCCCATAGAAAACTGTTGCAATTTTAATAAAATAAATTATTCATGCATCCTATCTACAAGTATTTAAAGTGAATTAACAATTTTGCATCTTGTCAAACCTAAATACAAAAAAGAAGATTAATATTCACATTTTTCATTGCAAATAAAGTGTAAGTAAAATAAAATGCATGAGAAAGTTAAAGGAGTGTTTATTTAACTACTCTTACCTAGACTATATAGTTTTAAAACGAAAACCAACAAAATCGCAGCTGCTCGCAACACCTGTTTTAGGTAACGTTTTAAAGATTAAATCAAAGCAACACCTGGGTCAGACTAATCACTTTAATTACAAGGTGTAAGTGATTGACTCCATCATTGTTTGTCTTTTAAAATAGGGGAGTAAGGAGGCAAACCGTTCAGGCGGCTCGAGCTTAAAGACACAGGTGTTCGACTACACCGACTACACCTGGGCTTAAAGGGTTTTTTAAAGAAGACCGGCCGGCAAGTTTGGAGTCTTCAAACAATGAATATGATTAGAAATGAAAAGTGGTGTTTGTTATTCAGCTCGTGTTTTCTTCACTATGATTCAACTTCCTCATCCATCAACCAATCATTTCGGATCAGGGTCACATCATTTTCCCCTTGATGCGCACCACACAAATCCATTTTCTCACCACTAGGGTGTATCCTAGCAACCGCAGCAGCTCATTGTTGCGTGGGATGAGATGCTTCACTTGCAGACAACTATCAATCGATAGAAATCTTATTGTTCAAACAAATGTTATTATTAGAACATACTTTGTCACACGCAACACTGGCCAACTCGACCAAACCCAAAACTAATCAGTTTTGATTTGTTTTGCACGCAATCTGATCAACATCAAGCAATGCCTTTCTATATCTATTTATATATATATACGTAGAAGAGGTTAAATTGAAGTGCCCAAGTGATTTTCTGGAACATGTTTCGTTTGATAAGTTACAACTCATGTTTATAAAATGATGGAATTTCGTTGTTAGTGTAAACGAACGGTTTACACGAATGAAATGCATGTTGTGGTGGCGCTGAATAAGATGGAAGATCATTGAAATGGGAAACAGGGTCAACAACCGCCAACCACTATGCCAATGGCGCCATTTGGTGGAATCCCCTGGTCGCACAAGAAGTATAGTGAAGTGAAGGCAACGATAAACCATAACATCTTTAACGGAATAATGTAATCAAACGACTTAAAGATTGCCATGTCGTCTTATTTCTACCTTATTACTTGCAAATTACTACTGGAAATTACATTACAGCACTAGAATGCATCCTTTGTGGCTTCGTGAATTAATTTGTTTTAATTATAAAAGCTGGAGCGTGTGATTTGTGAAAGAATTTTGCTCACCGTGTTAAAAGTGGGATTTCGAGTCTTGCAGTTCATTTACATTTGTCTGAGCTTGATGTACATTGAAGTATTGATTTTCTTTAATCTTCTCGCAATGTTTATCTTTCATTCTTTCTGCAACTAATTCTGGAAAATGAAGAAGTCGAATTTCCTTTCGATTCACATTTATAATTATAATCAGTCTTCGTAGGTATTTACATTCAAAAGTTTCTTCCTTGTGTGTAGAGAACTGCTTTAATTGACTGGCAATAAGTAGAACTGTCAGTGCCATTTCACCTTTTCAAAGAAGATTTGTAAAGGAGGTCTAATTGATCAACACCAGTGGAGAGGAGACATAACAAAGGCATTACGTGCACTTTGAAAATCTCATCTAAAATTAAGTTCTTAGTGCACAAGAGCGTTGCCAGCTATTTTAATAATGTAATTACGAAGAATATTTTACTTCTTTATGTACGGTATTTATTTATTTTTGACTGAAAGCTTGTGTACACTCACATTTATTTCCTAGGTTTAGTATATGCCGTTTCCTGCCATGCATTTTAATTTCACCATTCCATTGCTACACATATCATGCAGATTTAATTTCAGACTTGTGTTATTGCTTTAAAAATTGCATTACCTTTACATGTAGCTCTAGATATATTTTGCTATCAACGGAAGTAAATAAGTGAGCAGGTTGCTTATTGCCAGGTGTATTGTATTAAAGGACATATGGATGGATTGGCTATATTAATGGATCGAAGGCTTTATACTGTATACGTCAAATTTTGTAAGAAGCTTATTCCTTTTCATTAACACTAAGTTATTGTCAACAAAAGGTTTTTTATTATCCCGCGATGTTGTCGCTTTAATACAGTACGTATTCTTGTTTGCTATCAATTGGTAAAAGACAGTGGGCCTAATTTGCATAGTAAATTAAGCGCAGCACGTGGAGATTAAGCCCAATTAAGGCTTGGGAATGATTTGTTCTTGACACACGCTACATTTCCCTCCTCAATAAAGTGCATCAAATGAACATGCGCTTCTTTATGAAATCTCGACAGCACTTAATGAAAATATCATTTCACATAGTAATGTACTTTTCATCAAAATTTAACAATAAATTCAACATGTCTCCCTATTTTTTTCTATTTGTCACGAGTTAAATACGTAAATGAAACCGTGAGTTTGTAATTTATTATTTCAGTTAAACTTCATTTGTTTTTTTTTTTTCACTCTACGTGTTGAACACCATAATTTTTCTTTTATGAAGCTCGAAGAATTAATTTCCTTTCATCATATATCATAGGACGACAAATTTTTATTGTACAACAACCATCGTAATGGAATTTGATGGTTATCTTTTAAACCGACACAGCTTAGCCGTGCTGAAACTGAAAATCTATCAGAGCCAATCGTATTTTAAGAGCGGACAACTTTAAAAATTTTCTTCAATTTGCCACTAGAGGGCAACAATCTAGCATAACATGTGGCAAGTTTTTCATGCAGCGTGGTCTAGTATGTTTTCCTTTAGTTTAAATTGTCCCAGAGGATTTTTGTATCTGAGAACCCGTACGGCAAATGTTTGTCTAGAGCGAAGAGGGGATTTATTGATTATTTATTTGCTCCTTGTGGGATTAGATCGATTATGTAAATCAATGAAAAAACACTATCGGAAACCCTCGACGGGTAAGGCTTCTTAACCCTAAGCCAATATAATCTATAAAAATTAAGAAATTCAACCCGTATCTATCTCCTTTGATATTTTAATCGAGAAAAAGCAATTTCGTGAGAATTTAACGGGGTACTTATTCCTGCCATAAACAAAAGCGTCATAGGGGAGTTTTATTATTTTTATGACACTGAATGGGGTTAAAACGCTTCCAGGTGTCGCAATTCTGCCATAATTCCTTTAATTTCGCGTGGGAAATCAACATTTAAGGCAAATATCTGGATAAAAATACTTATATGATTTTTAAAAACAAAAATTTTCACATTTTTACATTTTTAAAGAATAAAATCGACACTGACGAGTGAAAATTACTCGCAAGCAATTAACCCCCTTCGAAACCCTTAAAACCAACACTTGTGAATTTCGTGAAATTTTATTGCCACAATTCTCGCTTTAAAATTACCGTAATCTTTCAATTTAAAATTAAAAAACAATTGTTTATTACGTGATTTTATGGCTCAGTTACGTTAATTGATTGTCGTTTTAGTTTCCTGCATTCGGTGTGTTCAGAGAAGTGTGTTAAGGATAACATCTCCTTAGATGTTTGGTGTTTTCCCCTTCTTTACATAATGCATGTATTGGAGAAAGTCGGCGTTGGGCTACACCGCATTGCACCGCGCCTGTCTCCTGAAGTTCCACACCCATGGGGGAATCTGGATATAGAAAAAAAGAAAAAAGAAAAGCCGCTAGGAGAAAACGGTAAGAAATAATGGAAGGTAAAAGCTTTTATAAGATAATAATAATGCAATATCAAACTCATGTTCACATTTATAAAGAAAAAAATATATTTAAATTAAAAAATTAAAAAGATATGTCTCAAAAACTACAAAACAAAAAAAATAACAAATTAAATTTTTTAAAATTTTATTTCTTTTCAAAAATTCTAAATATTTTATTAAAGAATAAATAAACATAAGAAATAAAAAAAAATTTTTTCAGCATTGATTTTCTTTGTTTTTGGTCTTTCTCCATAATGCATCACGTAAATTCATTTTTCCTCAACATAAACTCTTTTATCTTTATAGAGACTCCCGCGCTGCTGATCCATGTGTTTCTGCCTTATCCACTTTGATTTTGAGTTATACAATTTCATTTCCCGCCGTAGAGGGCCGCAGCATCAAGGTCGTATAACAACCAATCGCAGGGGCTGTCACAAAACCTCGTTTTAAGAAATTCCCTGATAGGTCGATGCGCATGCGTCCGTGGCTGAGTATGGCACCAGCAGTCGCTCCACCCATCCTGCCCCGACCTTTAATTAGCTCGACCGAGCTGACAGACACACATACAGAGACACTCGCCTGCACAGTAGACGCTCGTGTCGCATTCTTAGCTCGAAACCCTTTTGAATATAGAAATGGAGGAACAGGCCAGGGTGAGCGGACGCCTGTTCCTCATGCTGCTGTGCATCTGCACGCTAGTACAGATCGGTGCCTCGAGACGCAGCCGACAACCCCCGCTCAAGGAAGAGAACAACGGTTACCTGCGGAAAGTGAAGCGACCGGCAGGTAAGAATGTGAACCTTGTTATTACGACATACAACTAGTGCCAGGAAATTTAAAGGGAAAAAAATACGCCGGAGTTTTCAAATTATTTTATTATACTTTTTATTATTATTTTTTAATTTGAATTTTATTTTATTATAAATATTTTGAATTTTTGAAAATTTTGGAATATTTTTTTTATTTTTATTTTTTGAAAATATGGAATAGGGTGGGGGAGTGGGGTAGAATATTTCGAAATCAAGTTGTGTGTTTGTTCCATTATTTTGAAATACAGATTTCTTTTTAAATTTTTTCTTACGTTTTTATCAAGAAACGTTGATCGGATTTCTGATTGTTTATCAGAAACCTCGCTGCACCAACATCACACAGGTGCCACTTACACGCAAAAGAATTTAACCGAGTGTTTTTTTCTATCTAGAATATTACATTACCATATAGTATATTCTTTTATAATAGCATAGCATGTTTATCACTTATTACTTAGAATTTAAAAACAACAAATAAACAAAAATAAATATAAATAAAAGAATGGGGAAAAAAATTTTTAAAAAAATTTGTTTACATCTGTAAACGGATTTCATTACATACAAATAATTTTTTTCTTTATTTCTATATTTGATGGTAAAGAAAAAAAATGTTATCGCATTAATTTAAAGTAGCTATTTATATCCGTGGAAAACAAACTCGGGACTATAAATAGGGTTAATTGGGCAGCGAAATGCATGCGTGAACTTTGTGGCGCGTGTGTAACAAAATGACGTTACTTTTACTCGGTTTAAACTTTTCATTCATGAATGCTGCCCACCTACGCTCTAATTATACTCCAACATGGTACGAGTCTCGTATGCGTATGCGTACCTCCCCGCCAGCTCCCACCTGATAACGTCTGTCTGTACTGCCTACACATTCCTGTGAGGACGGACGGACGAACGAACGCGGATGGAAATTTTTTGAGAAAAAAAAATTGGTTTTTTTCCATGTCATAATTATTTGGAAAAAAGTAAAGGGAGGAAGAAAATGTTTTGCATTTTTAAAACGGTGAAAAGTTGCAGGCGTTTTGTTATAATGAGGTGAAATGGTTTTATTTTAATTGAGTTTGTTTCTCCCTAACCCGTTAGGGAAGTGGGATCAGGTGGGAAAGTTGGAAAAGGGAATGAAATGTATGAAAGCGAATAACAACAAGCGTTGAAATGAACAAATGAACGCGTTGGTTTTGCCAGACTCGTTTCTCTTTCTTCCTATTCAAGCTGACACCTGCTACCTGACTAGCGTTTGTAAGTAAGGTGTGCGAAATTCAAATTCCCAACAAATGGAATAAATTCCTTTTTTTTTTTTTATTCATTTAGTTTTGTTTATTTTACGCTTCGAGTCAGTATTATTTCTCGAGAGATTCACATTGAGGTAAATATTTAAAATCCTTTCCTTGTTATTTTTAACAGATTACGTCGAAAGGGGACTAAAGGGGGGATTTAAAAATTTTCTTTTTTTAAAAAAGTGTTGCCTGTATCGATAAGTTTGGAACATCATTTGCAAACTCATTTCCGGCAGTTGATTAAACACCTCGTTTTAATAAAACGCAACACCGATATCCGCTTGCGTCACATTTTGGATCGTATCTAATACCCGAATCAATTGATTTGAATGCATGTAATACATCGTGAAAATTTTGACCCAACCGATCTTGACCCCGGCTTACATTATCTATATATAGACGCGCAATTTGTGTATAAAGTACGTTCTAATGAAGAAAAGGTAAAAAAAAATTAAACATTAACAGGCAAGTTAATTTAGATTTATGATGCAAGCCTTTTAACCCTTTGTGGAATTTTTTTCATATAATATTTTTGGGGTGTAAATTTTATCTTCAAATATACCGTATATAATTTTTTTCTTTTTTTTAGTATTATACTTGATAATCCGTAATTCAAATATTCATGAAGAAAAGTTTTTGATGATCATTTTTGGCTTTAGTGTAAAATGATCCCATGTTATGTTGTAATAGCGAGTAATAAAGCGATTCGTATGCTTCTGCTGTGTATGAAGAGCAGAAAATGACGAACGCAGTTGCAAAACGATGATCGTAATATTTTATAACAAGTCGAGAAGAATAATAAAAATAAAAAATACGCTTAGACTAAACTCTGCATTTTTATTTTTACAACTTCCTATTCGCGTTTTTAGATATTCCGAATCAATTGTGCGATTTCTTCCAACATGAATACATTGTAGAGTTTTTTCGCCTCTGCTCCACTATGCATTCTTCGCCTTACTCGCAAAACGATAAGTGAAGGAAACTTTGGAGTTGCAAACTTGTTTTAATGAGGTTGTTGAAACGCATTTTTACGAGTATAAGGAACGCTGATGCAAGCTCTATCTCATTGCATGCTGACCTCGTTATAAAAAACCACTATCTCCCCATCTTTTAATATGCATTCATTTTAACGAGGGGATTCATTTCCGTGCATCGTCTTCGCTATAACGACATTGACGACCCTTGGCGTCCGTTCGGAGGGTCAACTCATGGTCGAACGCTGATGACGCATATGGCGGCGTCCGGGGAGTAGTAATGGGGAGTGACATTTAATGTCATCATAAAGAGGCCAGTATAGGCCGGCATCCGCGCCACAAGGGATCCCCAGTGCCTCCTATTACGTCATCACTTATCTTTGCACATATTAAACAATAATGCTTATTTGTTGGTTTGTTGTTTGTTCTTGGTTTCGGAGTTTGAGAAGAGTCTCAAGGTGTTGGTCAAAGGTTGAATTGTGTGGGCGCATTTTAATGATTGTGTTTTTAATTTGTCGAGGAAGAACAACAACAACAATAACCCACTAAAGACCTCAGAGGAAATTAAAGAAATAGTTTGAATTTCTTAATAATTTGTTTACCGACTCACTTAAATCGTGTGAACGACGTCAAATAATTAGCTATTTTTCTACTATTTATTTTGATCGTTCTTTTGCTTCTTAATTTAATTAGGGGGCTTAAATTATTTATGAAACAACAAAGAGACGTTTGTGGTATTAATTTTTTATGGTTTAATTGAAAAGAAAAAAATATGATTAATTTATGGGAATTACTGTTCTTTTGCAGATAAATATGTTTCGATGTATTATTCCTGAAAAAAATTTTCCGCATGTTTTAATTCCAATTTAATGGGACTAAAAATTAAAGGTTATAGCAGTTTAACTAGATAAAATCGCAAATTATAATGGTAATAAAATTAAAAAGTTATTCAATTAGTAAACTTTGCTCAGGGTGGCAGATCATTCAATTGGTCAAGTTTTCTTTTTATTTTTTATTAATTTTTGTAATTTTCCAGTGCGAGATAGTTGTGTGGCAATGATAGCCTGCAATTTCTAAATGTAAACAAGAAATATTGTCCATTTCCCGCCCTATTAAAGTAGAAAATTATTTAACACCAAAACGCCATACACAGAAATCGACAAGCGTGAAATGAAGATTGAGAATTCATTAAAAATAAAATATAAAATATGCGTAGAATAAATCAAAAAAGGGACTTTAGGGTGTGTGTAGCGAGAGGGGTAAAGAGCTTCGAGTCTAGCTGAAAGCGAAATCCGACTTATTCCAGTTAAAATTGGTATCAAGTTTTTTATCTTCTGCGGGTAAAATCATTAAATTTTTTTTTATCTGCTTTGCAATTCATAAAATTTTTTTTCTTCTTTCATTTATTTAGAATAGAATTGTTCAACATAAGGCTGCAGAACACTTGTACTGTATCATGCTCCTGAAACTTTATTGAAGGGAAAATCAAATATTTAAGCCTAAATTTGTTGCCGCCGGGCTGCAGAGCGGAAAGAACTTTTGCTTCAAACTCAATAGGGGAATCTTCTAATAATCTTCTCGATTTCATTTTACAAAGATGAACATGTCTTGCCTTTTTTTCTTTCTTTCTATTTTTTCTTCTCCTTTGGCAAATATGGCTTTGGGCAGTGTTGAGTGACGTGTGTGTGTGGGTGGTGGATGGGGGCCATGTTGTATTTCTTGATATGAATCTTTGCGCCGTTCGACTTTTCTTTCAGCCGATATATTTCCAACAGATATTTCCTAGTGACTGACTGAGTGAATGGCTTATTCTATTACATGCAAAAATCTTTAAATTCCTGCGGCTGCAGTGTTGATCGATTTTAATAAAATGAAAAAAAAAGGAAAAAAAATAAAAGGAAGAGAGAGAAGAATGTGAGATGAAGAAACGAATAAATTGATGTCACTTGAAAATGTCTTAATATAAAGAGAAAGCTTTTACGCTTGCGAAAAAGAAATTTGGGCACGGCAATAATATCACAAGTAACTTCGGTAATGCGTTCAGAAGTTGTGGAATTTCGGTTATTTCATTCTTAACGGGACTAATAACGCATAGTTTGCGAAAACGAGGTTTTCGCAAGTTTTGATGTTCTTAGATGAGCCCGAAAGTCGGGGGAAATTCCCATCAGGCGGTGCGGTGCAACCTTTAAGATCAGAAAGACCCTTCACGCGTGCGTTACACTCGAAAGACACGATGCCGCCGCGCCGACTGCATTGCAAATGGAGGCAAATCCTCATCAAATTGAAAGTTTGGATACTTTTCATGTATAGTGAGCCTCCAGAGCCAGACTAGTCTTCAATCATATTAATGCATATGAAATTACAACACGTAATTGCTATGGTGTATATTAACGCATGAATTATTGGTTTCTCAGTTTACACTGCAAATTATGGTAGTCATTCGATAAATTCGAATTGAAAATGCGCCTACAAAAATTTACCCATTCAGCCTCGATACTGATCGGCGTAATCAAATTTTAAAAGGCAATAAAGGATTTCTGCAGCTGGCTTAACCAACCGTTTAAGCTCAAACCTATAATTTTATTGTACATATCGATCCTAAAACAATGAACTGATCGGCTTAAGCGAGGCAATCTGGATTAATCCAATCCATGTAATAATTTTCCAGTGTTTTGGCAATACACGATTCACTGGGTAATAATGTTCTTAAGTCGAGTAATGCACCGAAAGCACCCGAGATGCAATCGTTTCCATTCTCTTTAATGCAAGACCTTATATTTTTTTCCCTTTATTTCTTCGTTTTTATTCAAAGTTAAATGCAACTTCCAACTTGATACTTCATTCCACTCACTTTGTTCCAACTTCACATACTACATAAGTCATTTTAACTTTTCCACTGAGAAATTAAATCTGCTTTTGGCAGAAGTGCCAAACATTTCAAACCATCAACTTTATGGTTGTAGGAATGTATTTGATCAACTTTCAAACATTCTGACGTTTATTTAAGACATCGAGAGAAGAGACTGTGGATGGGGATGAATAGACAGACATGAAACATTATATTATTTTAGGGTAAATGTAAATTATAATATTTCATTATAAATTTATGTCAGAGAAAAGAAATAACATTTTACCGGCGAAGAGGGGGGAAACATACATTTTCAACATTTCAACGTATCTGACATAAAGGTTAATCTTTAGGAGATGGGCGTGAGATTTTCATTCGGAAGAATTGCAGATTTTTCCACCCCATCCCCATCCCTCTCTGTAGCACCTCCTTTTTCTTATTTTTCATTCCAACTCGATTTCCTTTTCTCGAGCTCGTTAAGAAATCCAGTTATGTTCAACTAATAAGGCGCTAAAGAAATCAACGATGGGGACGCATTAAAAAGATTCATTTTATTCCAGCTTGCTATTGGAATATAAAAAAAAAATTGGATCAAAGCCAAAAAAAAAATGGTTTAGGAAAAAAAATTAAGCTTAGCATCAGGAGAAATCCAGACTTTGCCTTCAAAAATAATATATTTAACTGGACAGGAGATTTAAAGGCAACCATGATCTTAAAATTCCATTTGCGTGTGCAAAGAAGTGAAATAGTCTTAAAGGGGGTATTCCATGGGAAGAAATATATATACACTATATAAAAAAAGTTGGATTTCACTTATGGTTTTTTGAGAAGTATGCATTGCCAAAATGGGGATATTTATTATAAAAATAAGCGTTGGAAATGACACCCAGAACAAGATTGTTAAAAAGAAAAATTCTTAAAAATTTTTTTTATTTTTAAAAAAATAATAAAAAATGTAACCACTAAAAATAAATTATCCTAAATAGGACCCTGAAAAATGGTCTCCACATGGTTCTAGAAAGATAATCTGGACCTTAAGAAAGATTTGAGGTTGAGCTGTGCTGTCAATCACTTGGGATCAATTGCCAATTCTCTGTAGGTGGATTCCGGCAACTTTAAAAATCTGCTCAAATGATTTTTTTTTTGTATGAAATAAAAAAATTCTTTTATAGGTTTCTTTTATAGGGGATTTCTGGGTTCTTGGGCTGATGTTATTTAGGAGCTCCTCGATATGAATTTTATTAGTTTTTTTTTAAGTCTGTGATGGAACAGGTAGAAATATAAAATATTTATTTTTAAATTTTGGCGCCTGTCAATCCAGAAGCCTAGACCTTCGGGGATGGGCCATTAATTTTGCAACCGTGGAAAATGCTCAATAATTATGATTAAAGCTACTAATTAAGTTTTAACCACTGAAAAATTTAATTAGTGCAATTCTTGAAATAGCAAAGGTGTAATCACTTATGTGATCTCACAAGTACAAAGCACGCTCAAATATTTCACATTACTACATCAACAAGCGGAAGTTGCTGAGGCAACAACCTTTTCATTCATAAATAACTACGGATGCTTATGAGCCCCACCACAATCCCTTTCTTGAGGTCCATTAGAAAAAGAAAAAAAAAGAGAAACACACATTGCCAAAGACAGGACATCCACGACAACAAAATATTTACTAACAGCTAAAAATAGCCTCGTTTCCATTTCAACGTGACAACAATATTGCTCTTTGATGTTGCTACCAGATATCCGTACGTGAGCTATTTAGGTCATAGAAATGCAGGCCCCTAGAGAAGCTTGTAATTTGTGCTCATTGGCCTCACTATTTTTTCATTTTAAGCACGTTTTAAACAGTTGCATTTTATTATACAGTAGTGACAAGCGCAAGGCAGACGAGATAAAAATTGTCTGACAGTTTTTTTCTTTTTTAATCTTCACAACTTGATGACGCAAGTACGGCGTTAATATTCGAAGGTGGTAAAAATAGAAGTTTTTCCGCTGTCAGACAGCCAAGAAAAAGAAGCAGACAACATTATAAAAAAAAGTGTAAGAGGAAAGAAACTGGATTGTCCTCTGAGGTTGGTCGAAACATAGTAACCTAGGGAAAGCACACTGAGTCTGGTTAAAAAAGCAGGAACCGAAGGGAAGTACGAGGAATGTCCTCCACATGTTTTTATCTGACACCCTGTTTGCGCAGAAGGTCTAATTGGTGATGTGTTGTTGCAATGAGGTGATAAATAAATGACCTCGAGCTGTTTCGTTTTGTTTGTTTTTATTTTTAATAAGTGCAAGAGAGAGGAAAAGAAAAAGTAAAAAGGCTGTGTGTGTAAAAATAGGTAATTGGAGAGGTGTGACACGAAAGGAAGATGATGAGAAAAAAAATTAATAATAATAATAATATAATAATTTTGTTTATTTTTAGCAACGTAATGCTAAAAATTTGAATTATTTTATCTGCATAATAGCTGTCTGGTGGCCAGCAGACCATATGCTTAAAGCTTATATGATGTAACACATGAAGGCTTGTGGTTTGTTGCGATATTTATACGAACTATTTGAAATTCTTGAGGACAGACGTGCGATTAAACCGCGATTATCCACGATTGTTACATCAATAAAGCCGCTTTAATAAATCTGCTATGAATAAACGCGAGCACTCGATCTGGCCCACTTACACACTGAAATTATCGGGAAAACCATCTCTCGACTTTAACTCATCATCCGTGATCGATTTATTTGAAATATCGTGTACATTAAGGAAGGACGGGGCCAATAACGCAACGATGCCAGACATTTTTGTAAGATAATCGGTTAATCTGATGATCTTGCTTTATTACTTACTTTTTGATCAATTTCCTCTTTAATCATCGGGTATCAGAAAAAGTTATTGTTGACCTCTGGTTGCGGGAGAAGTTGAGTTAATATACGTTTCGAGGGTTTTAATGCTTTGCGAGCTGAGTAATAATGGCACTTATTAACGTCTTATTCTTAATCAATTACGTTATAAGGGTTATAACTAAGTAGTATAAGTGGACCGTTGTGAAAAATGTAATTACATAATGCGATTTTTATGTATCATGTCAGAATTGGCAAAATTTTAAGCTGTTTAAAGCAATTTAAAGAGAGAGAAGGAGAGAGTTTTCTCTCTGACTATATGCGTGGAGTAAACAGAGCTTCACTGCACATCCAGACGGAATTTATTATTTAAAATCAAAGAGAAAAGTTTGTGAGACGTTCAATATTTTCGATTTAGTAGAATAAATGATTGTTTTGCTCTGGGTCCATGCAAAACGCGAGCTGAATAACAGACTCTGTTACTTATCCGCGAGGAAATGGAAACTGCAATCGTATAAGCTGCGTTTGATCCCTTTAAGAATCTCATAACTGCAAGGGTTCAAGAACAAACAAAACAGCAGGGGTCGAGTTCTTTAGGGACGAAATGAGGAACGCGGGCGTTACCGAGGCGTCTTTCAGTATTGCACGTGACATTAAGGACGCCCTATCCGCCCACGCAAGGGGAGCAATTGATGAAAGTGTCAAAGGCTGATATTATGAAAGGCCCCAAACATCGTGGCTGCGCTTTAATAACAATATTCCATAGTAGTCATATGTCACGCCTCTGCCCTTTTACGTCAATTAAGGCCGTTGTTAACTGCCCATATGTCGAGAGGAATGCGACATTGTATACTTTCAATAAAAATAATAATAATAAATCCTGGAAAAATGCGTGCGATCTGTGTAAATAGGTAAAGCGATATCAGGAAGAAGAAAAAAAAGGAAAAAACTTGACCTATTCAATAATAAGACATTTTATCGAGTCTTTACAGCGCTTTTATCTGATTATTGTTGATTGATTGACACCTCGTAAATCATTTTAAGGAGTTATTGTATAACAGGTGAAATTAAAGGTGATTTTTATATAAAAAAAAATAAATTACAAATGATAAACAGCCATGTTAACATTAAGCGAAAGATGTTTTGCGTCGTGCTAAAAATCACTCATTCATTTTTAATTTGAATTATTTGCATTTCTTGATTATCTTCTGCACGAAATGTCATAAAGTAAATAAATAGAAAGGCAAAACTAGATTTGCACTTCTCCTGGCGCTTAGTGTAGTGTCGTCAAGCCAACGTCTGCTTAATTCGCAATGAAAAATTGGAAAACAGGATGAATTATGGCCCTGGGTCAAAATAAACCTATGTTGGTTGAACGTTTGTCAAAATAAACCCACGTAGATGGAGTATGCTCCAGTGCCGACACAGCGAAGGTTAAACAAAATTCATGCAATGACTTCATTTTTTTTCCTTTTATTCTCCACCGGAAAATTAATACCAACTACTATATATTAATTATATTTAAAGAGAACTCGTGTCTGGGATTTCCGAGAGTTCGAATGAAGTATGAAGTGAAGGTCTGAGTGACTGCGTAGTATAGAAGAAAAGAAGGTTGGCTAATTGATGGATATTAATAGGCCATTCGAAGCTTGGAATTCAATGTCATCATCAATTAATATTCATAATCCAAGCAAGGTTCGTTTGAAAATGTCAAGCCAATCTCACACATTATTACACCCACCATCACTTTTATAAACAACGTCATTTTGACGTCATCTCGTCAAGTGGTTAATCACTTAATGAGCCAATCCACATTTATCTTGTATGCTAATTGGCCATTTCGTTAATTTACTTGAAAAGAAAACGAGGATGAGAGGATTCTAAATTGGGGAGAGACTAGAGGGAGCGAGAGGAAAAAGATAAAAAAGGAAAAAAAATCCTTAAACCCTTTTTTCCGTTTCTGTAGTTTTAAAAAAAAATCGAAAAGAAAACAGGGTTGAAAGCAGCGTTGAACTGACCATTTGTCTTGTGTCTAAAGTGGTCAACGAAGCGGTTTTTTTTCCTCTCCTCTGATTCAACCGCAAAACGCACAGCTGTTGGGATTTTTACTGGTCTCCGATATTGGTCATTCAATTTCCGAATAATTTTATAACCCACAATTGCTCCAAGGCATTGCTTTACACTTAATACTTTTCCACCCCTTTACAGCGAACACTTCATTCTCCAAGGCAATGAAATGTATGACTGAAAAAAACGAGGAAAGGAAAAACAAATGGAAAAAAAAATAAAGGAGAGAATGGAAGATGGGAGGATGAAGAGAAATTACTCGCGAAATGAGTTTTGGTTTTTATTAAGAGTAATACTCCTTACGATATTTTAATTACGTTAGTGTAAACGTGGTTGCAACCGAGGTAGGTATATATAAACTGTTTACTAATTATTAAAGTCGATTAACTTCTTCTAGATATATTAATTGACAAAATAAACATTACAACAACGTGGTTTCCTATTAACTCGAGGTTTAGCAGAGTGGAAAAGCCAATTTCATCTCTTAAATATGATCAAAAATATTTTTATATTTTTAAAAGTATCATGAAACGAAGATGGCAGTTTTGCATGTGGAGAATGAATCGTGATTAATACAATAGCCATCACTAATATTATAATGTGTAAATCTCGCTACATTTTTGACACGTTAAATTAGTTTAGCATTAAAGAGATGAATAGTCGTGTGCTGCTACGTAGACAACAGTGATCCCCTAGCAGCTGATTCACTAATTATGAAGTTAAAATATGCTTAAAGAGATTGTGACATGAAACTTGGTACAATTTAATATTGTTATGCATGACGAAATCTCTAATGGCCAGATAGATTAAAAGTTTCTAGTCGCCAAATTGTCGAGTCGCAAAGTTAGGGCAAGAAAAAAAATCTCGATGATAGTGCTTTGAATTCTTTTATTGGCGTTATCATGGTATTGTTGTTAGTTTTTTCAGTAAACAACAAGAAAAAAACAGAAATTTTTTTTTGTTTTGTTTATTACGTTTTTCTTATTATTTTTAAGAGCAGTACTAATATGACATAGACGCTATTGCCTGCAAACAATTGCAGTGATACAATTTCCTTTTTGTGTCGGTTTGAACAATTCGGAGAGTGGAAAAAAAAATCGCATTTTTCACTCACTGATTGTTTCTTTAGAAGAGATAGCAGTCGGAAGAGTATAGAGATGAGAAAAGAAGGAAATCTGGTGCTGAGGATTAGGTGTTACTGTTGCAGCCCTCGGGGTACGTTTGGAGCGGGAAATCAGCGCGTTCGATGGCGCCCGAGGGAGTTGACTTCATCCAGCGTTCATATTTCGCTGTCTCCTCATCAAAAGTTGCTCCCTTTCTACTTTATTGAGCTCGTAAAGTATCAACAATGAGGCTGACAACGAGTAAACTCTGACATAGTAGTAGTGCGTTGTGCTTGCGATTTTAGATTTAACTGTCTCACGGCGTTTCTGGTTATTATTACACAAAAAGCTCGTGAACGAAGCAATAAATCATGGAAAATTAATTATTCGGCTGTTCGTATATCAATTATTCACGTCGCTTTATGTACTGTAGTGACTCAACTTTAGTTTTTTGATCAAACCGGCTTTTTTTTCCTTTAGAAGATAAAAATGATTGAAAATATACTAGGTATATGCCCAAAAATGATGACTGCGGGATGAAAAGACATGAGAAGTGTTGCAAAATGATGTCATGACAAGTACAAATGGATTTGCGTCACGCTTGTGATTTAATCGAAAAAAAGTGCAAATACTGTGTATACAGAAAATTTAATCCGTTTTTTTCTTCCTTTTTTTTAATCTAGCAGGTTTATGAATTTCTTTGTAAACATAAAATTTCAAGGAAGGCCCTAAATATAGCCCTGTCTAAACATATGCACCATCCGAATTAGGACGAGTCAAAATTAATCCGTAAACCTAAACCCTGCAAGAAACAATTTTTTTTGAGACGACTGGAGTACCTTTTTTTTCATAAAAACCGAGAACGAGATCTGTACGTCTGGATAATATTTCTCATTACACCAGAGCAACTTTAAAATGAAGGAAAAAAAATGAAAAAAATGAAGAGGAGAAGATAATTGATTTTATGTATAAAAGTGTGTATCGTTGTGAATTCCCCAAACCAAAGGAAAATTAAATCTTCCATTTTGCGTAGATATAATTAAACTGCCTAAGTTCCCAGAAAGGAATCTACCCAAGAATTTTAATTTTAATAATTAAAAGATGAAACATAGAAGAGAAAAGGAGCAGCATAGCTTTAGTTTAATCATAATAATCAAATAAAATGGGGGCAAAATACCGCAAGTTTTTAATTTTAGGAAAGGGAAAAAAAAACGGCGTTTCGTACGCTGTACACTTTCCTGGAAATGAAATATAAAATGAAAAGTTTCCATGACAACAAACTATGCTGGGAAACTTCATCCATAGCCAGCCACCGGCACCACCCCTTCCAACACGCATGCAAATTCCAATGTCTCCCGCAGGCGGCGCTTGGGGCTTCATTGCGCGTTCCTTTGAGCGTTCGTGCTCTGTCCCAAGATGAAGTTTGCTCCCCCACACCTCGCCTCACCTCCTCACCCTTCCTTCCAGTAGCATCTTAACCTCTCCTTTTCTCTCTCGCTCTTACTCTCTTTACCATCGAACGTCTTGATAACGAAAATGTGAGGTAGACACAAGGCGGGAGAAATGGAGGAGAAAAGAGGACTTAAGGAGTTAAGCCCTTGTGTAGTTGGGACTGTAGATAAAAGAAAAACTTTTCGCTTGTTGTGTGCACGAGGAAATGGAGATTGGACAAATGACACGAGACAAGGAATTTTTCATTTAGCCAACTTAAAGCAGAAGTGGCAAGTACTCGAAATGATGCTCTTTTCTGTTGAAATGATAATTTGCATCAATTTTAAAGGAAGAGAAAAATAAAAATGTAAATACGAAATATTAACATTTAGTAATTGGATTTATCGCTTAATTTGAACTTTTTTCAATGAAATATTAAGCGATCTTATGCTTTAGTCGGAGAATTTCTCTTTTAAAATGAAATATTGTAGCAAAACCGCAGTGTAAACACTGCAACAACAAATAAAAATAATTTGAATTCAATCTAAATAGATGAAAAGGACAATCACAAACAAAAACATAGAAAGACAATTTGATTACAGTAACGAAAAACCATATCCCCGCTTAATTTGAATGTTCGAGTTAACGAGTTTAACGATAATTAGAGAATAGGAAAATTGAAAGGGTTGAATTAAATGAATTTTTTTTAAAGAAAACACAATTGATGTAATTTTATGGGTTTTTAAATTCTGGTGAAAAAAATAGTCATAAATAAACGACTGTCACCCTTCACGTTATATTGGCCTGTTTTTGCCCATGTTTGTTTAACATTATTTATGGAGTCAAGTGTGGTGCATTTTACTAAGTGCACATGCGCATTAGTGCCAAAATGTAAATGCACGAAGCAAGAAAAATAGGTGTTTGGGAAAAAATTGTAGGAAGCTTTTATACAGTTAAGAATTTTGCAAAGAAAACGTTGTGACGATTTCCTTTAATTTAATAAATGGGCAAAAGGTATTTAGTAGTTAACATTTTAGATAAATACCACCCAAGGAAATAAATATACCTCGCTTTTCTCTTAGCATCTTTTTTTTTCTCTCCAAAAATTACCATGATCCCAGTGGGTTTGTGACTTTAATAAAGTCAGCAGTCGGAAAAACAAGAGTGATTTTTCATTACTAAGTACGGTTCTTTCCTTCCTTTAGTTGAATATAAAAAAAAAATTCATTAATTTTTTTTCATCTTGCCTTCTTTATCCCTCATTCTCATTCATCTATTTCTCTTATTCCATTTACTGAATTTATACATTTTAAAATACATGAAGTTTCTTTTCATCGTTGTTCCAACTTCTACATGCATGGTACTTTTGTTTTTGTTTTTATTTTCATAATGTTTCAAATTTGCTTGCATTATTTTTCTTGTTTTACTTTTATTTTTTTTTCTTTATCCTGGCCGTTCAGTCTGGTAAAATGTATGGTCTTGGTTGATTTTCCGACTCGGTGGTTTTTAAACAACGTCAGAAAAGAAAAGAAAACTGTTTATTGATATGCCTTTGCCTTGCCTTAGCACACGTAAATATAAAGTTCGGCTGCTGCTTTTTATTTATTTATTTCCCCTAAAAGAAAAGAAAAAGTGGTTTTATTGGTTTACTTGAAAAGTTTACTGGAAAAGTAAAATTTTTTTAAAAAAATGAAATTTAATATTTTGGCATGTGGAAAAAGGATATTCCGGATTCTTGTTTTCGTCTTCTTCGGGATGAGGAGCTTTAATCTAATACTGCGCATGCGATTTGAAACCTGTAAATAGTTTAGATGGACAAGAGAAAACAAAATTGCAACCCTACAAGCTCGAGTTAACATGGCAACGGATGAATCCGAATTTGTTTGGTTTTAGTTTTTGATGTTGAATTTTTTTTTCGGGATAAACGGTTTAAGGAAGACCTTTAAAAGTTTTGTTTTTCCAGAAGCATGAATGAGGTTTTTATTTGAGAAAAAAAATAATTTGTTATTGAAAAATTTTAAAGTTGCATTTAATCTGCTAAGTCATGCATCGTTCTCTGCAATTTGCAGTTTACTTGTATAGCTTCGAGTATATTTGAGTAAAAAAAAAAATTGTGGATATCGTCGGTAATAAGAAAGAGAAAATAGCAAAATGAGTTTCGCTTTCGATTTCGGAGAATGTGATGAGATTTTTGTTGTTGCAATGCGATGTGATTGCTTAAAGCATTCCCATTGGTTAAGGCGGATGTTGCAAGCAAAGCAAAAAAGTTTTGACATCAAGTCAAACCTCAAATTTGCATGCGAGCACATGCGGGGCAAAAATTTGCTTGCAAATTTGTTGTGTTCGCAATGATGCGAACACGCTTCGGGATTTTGCTACTGCTGTGCAGGGTTTGCGACTTCCGGCAATGGTAAATCCATGTTTGCGCCTTGTTTAAGCAGGCGTTTTTTTGTGTAAAAATCGAATATTTGTGATTATTCCGTGACTTGGAAGAATGCTTGAAAGACGAAAACAGAATGTGGTGTTTTGATTTATTCTTCTTAAATAGAAATCGTGTAATTTGGCTTGTTTGCTGCTCTTCAGACGTCTGGAATTGTGTCGTGTGGAAGTTAATGACTTGCCCTCCTATGGGAATTCTTACAGTTTCCGATTTAAAACGAGATTTCACATTACGACAAGCGAGTAAATTAATTTCCTTTTTATTTTGATGTTTTGATAACGATACTTCTGCTTGTTGTTTGTTGATTTATCTTTAAAGTCCTTCGATTTATTGACGGATTCTTCTCGTTTGTTTGTTTGCTGCCTCTACAAGAAGCACAGAATTTTCTATGAATAAACATAGGAAATTAAAATTAAAATCTTCGAATTGGAAGTTTGGCGTGTTTGGTTTAGGCAATGGCAAGAATGCTCTTTAAATATTTAAAAAATGCACAATAAATCAAAGCAATGGCAAAGTTTTTCATCAGAACAAGATTAAAAACATAAATTTTTTTCTTTTAAAAAAAATCAATTTAAAAAAAATAAATAATATTTCCCTGAATTCCCAAGTCGTGAACCAAGCAATTCAATTTATTATGGATCATATTTTATCTGCCACTCATTTTCATTAAAAATTTAACAGCTAAAACGTAGGCATAATTAAATAACTGAGGTCTTTAACCCTTTTTTGACTGCTGAAACAGCGTTCCACATCATTACTATTTCCTAACCACAACTTTTGACACCAATTCGAAGAAAAAACTGCATGGAAGCATAATAGAACTGGGTTTATCTCTCTAAAAGTGTAATTAATAGAGGAAATGCAACTATTTACAACTTCATAAAAATGAGTCCCCAACATGGAACTAAGTTTTATTCGGCAGAATTACATGTGAGAAGAGCGAAATGGAAAGTCATCTCAGAAACACATGGTATGCGGTTCCATTAGTCTAATTATTATTAGTGAAACAGATTTGAACTTTCTTTGGCGAGAAGGTCATAAAAGCTACTTGATGTGCTGAATTGTGGAAAAGAAATTGCACTTCGGAGCTTGGAATTAATTTGCTAAAGTGTTGCCTCTACGTATAACCAATAGTGGGAGGAGATAGCAGGCAAAGAGGGGGAAAGTTAGTGCTGGGTATCTGGTACTTTGCTGTCTTCTATTGCCGTGACAATAATTTAATTAGACCCAATTGACTATCCTTTTCTAATAAACAACCTGATGAAACCGCATCGTTGCGTGAAAATGAAGTCAATTTGGATGGATTGGATTATTGGAGGTTGGGAATTGGCAAGTGAGTGGGAGGGGGAGAGGGTAAAGTTACAGCAAAGAAATCAAGAAAGTTTGGGGAAATTTCATTTTATAGCTCAATGAAAGTTGTTTGAGGTGAATGTTTACTTTTTACAAAGGGAAGCAGATAGGATATCAACTGCTAAACAAATTTGGCCTAATTTTTTCGTCTTATATAAAAATATTTCAAATAAAATTTTATATTATATTCCAGTAATTTACTTTAAAAAATGATGTAATTTTTTGGGGTATATAAAAAAAATTATCTTTTATTATCAACCAGAAAGTTGTCCAAGTGGCATTGATAGTATTTTTGACATTTAAGTGGTACGATGGGAAAAAATAAGCAAAATTACAGTAATTTTCCAACTTAAAAAACATAAATTTGAATCTACTTTAATAAAAGTTTAATAGAAAAATAAAAAAAGAAAGTAACTTTACCTCGCCAAGAAATGATGATTAAGACGTGGTGAAAAACAGTGTAAGTTTTCCAGGAAATCACTGTATAACTTCCAAGGTTGATGATAAGAGGTTATCACCACAAAATCACACCATGCCCATTTTTTCCACCTTTTTCCAGCAGCCACTAATATGAAAAACATCAATTTTTCATTTAACATTTAACAACAAAAGATCTCTCTGACCTCCAGACTCACTTTGCATAAAATAAATGATACGTTGCATGAACGATCTCATTGGCACAAGTGATGCATTGTTACATCAGTGTCATTAATAAGACTGAGTTTAAGGTCGACGACCTGACAGACACCTCCCCATCGCTTAATGTAATCGTCAAGCATCACCCACTAATCACCAGCTTCACAGCCTGAGGCTGTGCTCTAAACTTAGCCAAAAGGAATAATTTTTAGGCCTAAAGTGCAATCCTCTTTCCAGGGTCTAAATCAATAAACCAAATTAGTTTTCCATTTTTTTCTCCTTCCTTCTAGCTACTGTGTGCCACACAGTATAACTGCAATGTATCAAAAATGGTTTCTAACAGCCAATAGGTTTTTGGAAAGGAAATCTGAAATGCATTATTGATCACTGAAATTATACTTTAGCTCGACATATTAAAAGCCAGCAGATTGTTGCTATCTTAGGAGTGACATTGATGTACAGTTTCGATTCTGAGGCCATCTGAGGGTTTTCATTTTCCATTTCCTGATTCAACAATTGGAGATTATTCTTCTTGCCTTCTATTCCATTCATCCCACCTTTTTGGAAGGATTTTTCCATTTTTGAATATATTTATTTGGTTAAAAATGAGAAATGCCTCAGGTAAAAAAAATAAAATAAAAAAGGGGAAAGTAGTTTTTGACCGACACCTGGGTAACCCCAGTTGGGAAAAGTAGAGGAAAATTTTCAAATTTTCTGGATTTTTTTTTTTTTTTTTAGCAAATTTCAATGAATATTGCTGCAAAATTGAAAAATATTGGATTTTTTAAAAATATTTTCTGCATTTCTATCTTTTTTAATTTATTTTTTACTTGAACCAATTAACAACTTGAAAGAAAAAAAAATGTATGAGAAATCTGTAGACCTGGCACAAGTTCAGAATAAACGGAAGTAAATTGTGACGTTCGGTCTTTAGGTATTGGTAGAACAGACGCAAGCCGTTAGGCACCAATTTGTCAAGAGTGATAAACGTTGACGTAATTCCAAACGTGTTCAATGGAAAACAAGGGTCTAATGCCAAAACAACATCAGATCATTAGTTATACCTTGCACTACCGTTTAATTTGCAAAACAGTTTACCTGATTTAACTGGTTTCACTCATTATTAAAAGAGACTGAATGGGAATTAAATATAATCGAGAATGAGGAAATCTTTACCCAAACGCAAATAAAAGACCATCGTTGGCTGGATACAGCAATCGATCGAGATCTAAGCCGAAACTTATCAACCGGAAGTGACTGTGGTGACTGTAATTTCAGCAGCACACGCCAGCTAATCCAATAACTTACGCGGTATTACAAACCAACTGGAAAATAACAGATTGATTGAAACTTTTGTTGGTGTGGCAATAACAAATGAATACCAATAAATTTCAGAATAAATGATCCCAGTTAATACAAATAGCTCGATCCTGCGTTTCAGTCATCCACTGGTAATCACTTACAAGCCTTTAATCTAGAAACATTTTATTTTCTAATAGAAAAAATGCATGCTGCCTCCACTTCCGATTTGTATTCTTCCCTGCATCACCAGTTTCTTTGTAAAACCTTTCTCTTCAATTCCATTATCCACACTTTTTAAAATTCTGCGTATCCATTTCATTATCCTCGTTTCCTTTGACTTAAACTTGGAAAAAAAAAGCTTTTTTCACTGCAATCATCCTCTTTCGGATCCCAAATGCAAAATATATTAAAAGAAGTAATAATCATCACCTTTAAATTCATTCCATCATCGAGAAACTAAAAATAAAAATACACACACACAGGAAAAAAATATTATTTTTTAAATTCCATTATCTTCCTGCCTAATTAATTCGATGACAAATTGCCGGCAGAGATAATCTGCAGCCGTGCATGAGCATGACGTAATCCAAGCTCAATTAATAGAATGTACTCGCTACAATGTCAAATTGTCATGGCTGTAAGGCAAATACAGCTGCAACGCGTGTTGCATTAACTACTTCCTCCTTTTATGAAAGGTAGAAAGGATAAACTTTCCTGAAATGCGGCTCCGAAAAGCCTGTACAATGATGAGATTAAGCGATGGACCATTGCGAGCTAAAATTAGGTATAATCTTGCCTGCCATTTATTAAAGTCTGCTGGACAACGCAATTTTTTTTTAAAATATGTAACACGATGCCACCAACGTTGCGCGTAAAATTTTATTACATCATTTCTACGATGCTCATTCGTAAACATGGGAAATTCCGTTTGAGGAAGGGCACTCGTGGGCTTTCCTCTTGTTATCCTCTGGAACGTATTATGATGACTTAACTTCTCGGAAAGAATCTTCTTGGGATTTTAAGCAAATTATACGCGAGGTCGACAAATTTCCATGCAACTTAGGGCGATTCAAAATTGTTCGATTTGACTTTTTCCCCATCACTCAAATTTGAGTGATGAATGTGAGAAATCAATAAACTAAAGTGTATTATCAAGTCGAGTTTTCCCCTTTGAATGATGGAAAAGGTCACCTGTCAATTGGCACAAATATAAATTGGCACTTGGATTGCACAATGACTTTTCTTTTTTTTTCCCATTTATTGCGCCTTTTCGATTTATGATTCGAAATGGGCAATGGCTGGTTATTTTGAAAGTAATATTATGTTCTTTGTAAATTTGATGGAAAATAAAATGTTATCATTTTTTTTTAACTATACGAATTTTTATCGATTCACGTCAAAACGTTCGAAAAATGAAATGAAATAAAATAAAAATATAAAAAAATAATTACAGTAGAGTTAAATTTGGAAAAATGGCAGCCTTGCGTCTGAGATGAATTTGTGTTTTGACTCGGGTGCTATCCAATTGCAATGGCAGAGCTCCAGATTTATCCTTCAAAGAAAGAAGAAAAAAAAGCAAAAGATCCACCTGGACTCATTCCTCACATTTAAAGTGAGAGGAAAAAGTTGTGATGTGACCACCGCAAAGTGGACACAAGTTTCCGACCTTATATACTACCGACCTGTGATTTATCCGCGCGAATAATCACACGGCAGTAATAACTTTAGAGGTCCATTCTTTTTTAACAATATACGACCTCCTCTCAGGACGAAGTGTGTGGTGTGGTTGGTTATAAAACTTGTCTCCTTAATACAAGAGCTTCATCGTCATGGGAGAAATATCTGTGACCAACAGTGCCAAGTTTTCTCTGCGATTGTGACCTCAATTTTCCCCCAGGGCATGGCGGGAAAAGTAGGGTTCTCTTATCCACCATCGCAAGAGTGTGTGCAGTTTTACTGTTGGGAGTTGCTAGTGAAATGAGAAGTGCAGTTAAAAACAGGGAAAAAGAAAGGAAAAAAAATGATATGAAGTTACAAGTTCCATTTACACAGCGGTTCAATTTCTGTAGGGAGTCATGTGTGAAATTTGCTCGGGCTTGAGTTAAATATAATGGTGGCTGACTCATTGGTATTGTGATGCACGCGTTGAAAGGTGGGCGAAAAAAAGTTCACCAACCCCAAACACTTGTTCTTGTTTGGGTCTTTTAAAGCCTGTAATGAGCTTTTCTGCAGTTGTTGATTGTTGTTCTTCCGTTTGATGTTGGTCAGCGAAGTTTTTTTTTTTTAAATGTGTATAAAGTAAATTGTTTTTTCTTTTTTCTTCTTCCACGAAGGAAAAAAGTTGCAAAATTGATCTGAATTTTATAAATTTTTTTATAATGCTTTTTTTCTCTCTGTCTCATTTTTTTTGCTTCTATTTTTAACAAATTGTGGTTTCATTTTTCAGAATGCCATTTTGGCGGTAAAACTTATGAATTGGAAGATACTTGGCATCCAGATTTGGGTCATCCATTTGGTGTTATGTACTGTGTCAGATGTGAATGTATGATGGTAAGTGAAGACAATTTTTTTTCTTCTTATTTTTTTCCTGGGGAGTTAGCAAGGGAAGGCGCTTTTTGTTTTGATTGTGATGTATTTTGGGATGTGTCTGTTTACAAACGGATGTTCATCTGCTGCAGGGTGCTCACATTCAAGGTAATGAAAACATTTGATACTACTTCTCATTACTTCACTATCTGAAATAACGAGGTATAAAAAGTATCCAATGTTTTGAAAATAAACATTTCTCTGGCAAATTAAAATCGAGGAAAACCATTCGAGTTCCATTGGTTGTTGATATGGAAATACTAGTAATTGATGAGATTGCAAGTGGATGTTTAATAGGAAGTTTTGCAATTTTGTGCAACTTTTTCATCGAAAATTGCACAATTGAAATACCTCTTTATCACATTTTTGTCAGCCATTTTGAGAGATTACACTGACTAGAGAATTTATTTCAGTTTCAATTTCTGGTGCTATCTTCTTTTTGTAAGCTTCTTAAATGCAGCAAGGGAGCTGAAAGAGCATAATATATGACGCCACTTCCGCTAGAATAAGTTGCAGCAACGACATTGATACACCAAATAAGTACTAAAGATTATTTTTTTTTATTTTCTGCCCCTATCTCGTTTACCCTCTATTGTCTCCAATGACAAAAGTAGTGATAAATGCTCAAGAAAGTCTCATTGTCCTCCTCTTTTTTCATCTGATATAGTTTCCCCTAAAATGACTTTTTCCTCTTCAATACATTTAATTAGTGCAAATGCAAATTACTTTGAAATTGTATTCAATTGAGAAAGCATTAAAGACTTTCTTTTTAATATTTAAAAATATTTTTTCAAACTTTTCTTTATTTTTAAAGAAACAAAAACATTCTTTTCTTTTATCGAAAAAGTCTTTTCTCATCTCTGCACTTAGTAGAAATTTTAAGAAGATGGCATCACATGAAAAAACATCTTACAAATGATTGAAACTCACTCTCTTTTCTTTTCGATTTTTTTCTCCTTTCTTCAATTTTTTTTTTATTTTCCAACTTCCAAAATACATCAAAATTTTAAAGGTGTAGAGACTTTATATAACTGATGAATATTTTATAATGTCACTTAGATTGCATCAAAAGTTGGTTAGATAAAAAAAAAATTTTTTCTTCACTTCTGAAACTTTTGGATTCGTTTAGCTTTTAATACAATTGAAGCAATCATTTAATTCGATAACAAAAAAAACATACTGTATATAAAAAATAAATTTTTTCTTCCCCTTATTCGATTGAAGGAAAACGTCGAGTTTTGACTACCGTCTTGATATATATTACTCAGTAAATCCTCGATGCTTGCTGCTATGGAAACGGGTCATAAGCATGGAACAAACTGTGCGTTTCTAAACGGAATGTCAATTTAATCCTGTAACATAGGAAATACTTTAATGGATGTCAAACGACATTAAAGAAACAGATTCAAATTGTTAGGCAAATGTTTCTATGGCAACATCATCATCTTTTTATGACCGTGATCATCTTTGATGGTGTTTCCGTGGTAACGCACATTAAGATCGGAAAGGGCAAAGGATGGAATAAACACATTGTAGAGAAATGCATTATTACTGAGAATTTATATTCCACGTGGAAAATGAGACGAGGTCGTTGGAAGGGATTCAAAAATATCTTCTCCAAACCCCAAAATAATCATATTTGTGACACGTAAAGACTTTAAATTTAAAAGAAAAATAAATAATAATAATGAATAACCAAGTGAGTAAATAAATAAAAGTAATAATAGGGGGTAAAAAAGGAACAAAAAAAAATCAAAGTTAATAAGAGGAAAATGCTCATTAGAGAAACGTTTAAAAGGTTGGAAAAGCAAATAAATGTTGAAATGAAATGTAAATGACTATTTTAACTACTTGAGATTAATATGTACTGGCGCATTTATAATTCAGGTAATAAATATAATATTTATTCTGCAAATTGCTTCCAGTAAATTAAATTTATACGTAGCCCGGGAACCATGCAGACTAGTAATTACCGAATTGACAGAATTTTTTGCATAATTAGTGCTTTCGAGTATGTTAAAGGGGGTAAAAACTTGAGAGTGGAAAGCTGAAGAAAAAAAAAAGTTGTTTAAGCTCAAAAAGTACAACTTTTATTAACCGAAGGAGGAGTCGGACAGACTTCTAAGTTAATCCCGACTCCCCTGTTGAAAAAATGATCTTTTGAACTCGTTTCACTCCCCCCCCCCTCTTCCCCACTAATAATTTTTTCCAACCTTCTAAATCCGAGATTTTATCACCTTTAATTTACTAATTTTACATTTAACACTTTAACAAAAAATTCAAAAGATTTTAAAAATTTTCTAAATTTTATTTTTTCCAAAATAAAAAATTACAAACAAAATTTGAAAAATGGGAGAAATAAACAAAGAACGAACGAAAACTTTAAACCTGTACTTTCAACTTGTTTAATTCTGGGGTAATTTACTGCAGAAGAAAAGAAAACAAAATTGCTCTTGTTGGAATCAGGTGCAAATGAGGTTGAGTAAATTGTACAGCAACATGATTAATTTCCCTCGTTACAACAAAGCGCTTGCACCGTGGTAATGAGTGCAGCCTTCCTTGTAAGGAAGCTGGGTTCGTCAATGCCTTTATTTTGCAATGAGGTGGTCTGTAGGTGGAGCTGCAACCCGGACGTTCCTCTAATCCTTACTCTTTAGGGGGTTGTCCGGTGAGTTGTGAGGTCTGTCACAGGGAGGTGTGAAAAAGAGGCAAGGAGGCGGCGAACAAGTGACTTTGTATATCTGATAAGCATAAATTCTGGGGTTTTACAAGTAGACATGATTGCTTTTACCCTTATGGGTGATAAATAGGTACAATGGGGGTTTTGAAATTTTTTTTACGAGTTTTAGAGTCAAGAAGTCATCTAACAAAAACATGGCAGTTACAAAATGTTCGCTTGTTTTTGAAATAATTTTTTTTTAAAGAAGTGAATTATGGGTTATTCAGGTTTAAAGTAAACAATTTACATAAAAGATTAAAGTGTTTAATGCGAATCTAATGTCGGTTAAGATGGTGACAGGGTTGGATCTATGTGGCAAGTAATTTTTTATGTAATAGCTTACATATTTAACTCGGGATTTATTTTTTTATGTAACGTATTTTGTAATTCTGTTATTTTGTAATTTTTTTTTTTATTAGTTGTTTATTAATCGCATGCAGTGCCATTTCCCAATTTGTTTTCACTTAAAAAGCGTTTTTATTACCATATTTGGTATTGGATGATGAAGTGAAAATCCGTAAAAACAATAACAAAAAAGTATGGAAAAAAAAGTGTTGCGTGATTCATCATTTGAAAATTAGAAGAAGCTGCAAAAGCTCACGGGAATAACCGTGACCTTAGCTAGATAAATTGAGAAACTTGGAAGTCTCACTCCTTGCATGGATCAAATTCGAAGTAGTGCCAACTTGCTGCAGTGCCAAAGTTCCGTTTAATGAGCGCCCGTATCATAAATTAACCCCATTAACACAGTCAGGTGATAACGTTTTTTCAATGTTTGCAAAACAAAATATTTTGATATTTATGAATGTTTTTAATTTGTTTTGAAATCATAACAAGCAAGAATTTTTTTCATCCATTTTTCAAAATTTATAAAAGAAAATTAATAAATATCATCCCATATCAAAAATAAAACAACTAAAAATAGGTAAACAGTTTAGAAACGGTATAAAATAAGACAAACAAGTTGCAAGCTTCAGTGCTTGCTTTAGGGAGAAACAAACAAAGAGTAAGTTAGACAGAAGATGATTCCCAACTCGTCTTTTCACTTCGATAAAACTTCAATTATTAAATAAACTTCACACATAGCAACTGCAACTTCAAGTTATCTCATTCGATTAACAAATTTTATTTATTTTTAAAATTTTTTAAAATAAAAATAAAAATGTTACTATCATCTTTAATTCACAAATTTGGATAACGATCATTACCAAATCCCAAACAAGCTACTGCGTGGTGATAAATGACGATCAAGGCCTCAATTTTTATTACTCTGCAATTCTGGGTCGGAGTTTAAATGCGTACGCGGCGTCCGTGTGCCGGCCAGCATCGATAGTGAGGCGCAAAAATCGCTCAATGACCTCGGGGCGAATTGTACTGGGACTCCAAACCTCATTATAATAACATAATGACCTTGAATTAACTTGCAACAGCATGGTAATGCATATTCGCATTGGTGCCTTAACTCCTTAAGAATTTTTCAATTTTTTTCACTATGGTCGTAAGGAAACATTATAAAGTCTACGACGTAGATTGCAAATGTATTCCACATTCCTTCGATTTTTGGTAACATTCCCTCGATCGTTAATCGGTAGTGACGAGGATACGAATCGTTTGTGAATGATTTACTAGGTCATTTTGATATGTGTGTGACATTTACATTGGATGCACATCAGTCAGAGCAATTATATTTGTTACTCGTTTAAGCTCATTTGTACTCATTCATCAAAGTTGCATTGAGTCAACTCCAATTTTTGAACCAATAAATATAAATTAAAGGTCAATTATGGTGGTGATTTATGGATTGTGCCAAATTAGTATTTTATATGATTAGTTAATACAACAAGTGTTTGACCTTTTGTAAACACTACGAATTATTTATGTCATTTCCACTTTAAAAAAAAATTCTAGAAAAAAAATAAAAAATAAAAATAAATCAAACAATTTAAAACAAAATTTTTTTCGTTTGTTCTGTTAACTGTACAAGCAGTTGGTTGAATGGATACAGTAAACAACAAGTAATTCTAGGAAGCGTTTCCTCATCCAGTTGAAAAAACCCACTTGTAATTAATTAATCTATTAAGTCCAATTATTTTGTATAAAAAAAAAAATTCTGTCTATATTACTCTGTTATAGCAAGGTTTTTATATTTAAAGGGGAAAAAATAGGATTTCACAATAACAAATTGACATCTGTAAGTTCTTATCTCAGTTGTAAAGTTGTAGATTGATATTGATGACTACACTCCAACTACGATATCACCAAATGAAATTATCTTCTCTAATTTTTTTATTTTCATTTTTTATTATTTTTTTATTTCGAGATAAGCTAATACCATGAATCAGATTGTTATAATGGAGACTGTTTACTACCACTGGCATTCGACCTTGGCTGACTTTCAATTTAAGTACACTGTATAGGTTGGGCCTTAAGATAGAACCGTGATGCGTAAAAGGTGTTAATACACTCACCTTGTATAATTTGCCTTTTTCCGGAGGATCTGGGGGCTCGAAAGGTTAATAGTATTGCCTAACATGGGGGAAAAGCTTACGGTAAAGTTAATTCGGCGCTCCACGTGAACCCATTTTGCATGGAAGTGTCAGTCAGATAAACATTGTGTAATAAAATGTACATTATTAAGCGTTTTATGGTGACTGAATTAATGTGATATCAAATTCTGGGTTAGTGCAAATGAAGCGGGAAAGGTAATTCAAATGCGTGACAAAATATTGATTAGATGCGTGATTTGATTACACGCTAATATGCAATTGGCAGTGTGGAAATTGGTAGTGAAGCGGATGTAAAGTTGATGAACAGTTAAATAAACTTTTACATGTTTCTCGTCATCGGCTTCAGTATTTTTTATACGATGTCGAATTCGATTGCTCAAATTATTAATTAACTGAATGAAGTGTAGAGTAGAGCAGAGCACATGCTGACATTGGTTAATGGAACACCTGAGGATGTTTGCAATTGCTAAAATGGTTATTGCAAATTGTTTTGATCATTTTCACATTTTTTTAAAAAATTATTATTATTAAAGAGTCTTTTAATAGCCTATTCTCAAGTTTGCTATTAAAATTTCAAAGCATTCATTCAGAGGTTAAAAGTGGAAACATGAAAATTACCTTAAATTGATAAATATTTGATCAGCTTTTCTTAAAAGCTGCATTAGGGAAACGCGCTTAATGCCTGCAACTTTTCTTTAAAACTTTTGAGATTTAAAAGAGCTAAACAACAGTGATTGGTGGGATTTTACAATTGAAGAACTGGTCCAATTAAGAGACCATATAACGCCACTATATTAAAGTTGCTGCATGAAATTTGTGGCCATAACACCCAGCAGTTGCTGCCCTGCAATCATAATTGTCTTCTAATTCCTGTACAAGTGAAATATCTCACAGAGACAACAGTGGCGTTTCAGACAATATGCAGGCACTTGGCCAGTGTTTATGGTAAAACACTTCCTTATGGTGCTCAACACAGCTTGGCTTGCAAAGCATGCCATGATTACATCCTATAATGCAACTCGCAATTCATGTCTGATGTATTTGTTTGAACACACACTCGAGTTGAGTAATAGCACTTTTTTAAAAAAAAATTTTTTTCAACCTAACACAAAAAAGAAATGTCTCTAGATTTTTTCCTCGACTTACTTTATAGCTAGAACTTTATAAAAAATATATATAAATAAATAAATAAAAAAAATATTTTTTTATTTTTTTTCTAAAATTCCGATTTTATCTCAGGGTTCCATATTGTTGCCTTTTTATAGTGGTTTCCTCGCCCTCTAAAAAGATAACAAGTTAGCAGTGCTCAGGTCAAAGACTTTATTAAAGCAAGTTGAGTGTCGCTTTTGTGAGGAAAACATATTTTTTTGCGAGTACTATCTGGCGTTGCCATCCGCCATGACACGAGTGATATTGTTGAGGCAATTAATGAGGGTAATTCGCGTCCCCCAACTTTATACACAAAAGGTCGATAATGGGACAGGGTGAAAAATATGGATGCCACTAGAGCGGGACACGATGCGTGACGTGAGGCAAGACGAACAAGTTTCTCATTTTTATTTCCTTTTTTTTTTTTTGAGGAGGGAAAAGGGGGGAAGATAAGAGGAGCAAGCAGATGCGCGTCTCATGAGCGTCTCAAGACAAGTTGAGCCTTACTGAGATGGCCGATATCCGCACATGATGAAGCGAGGGATTGGAGTTTAGACGGAGGGGGAGAACCGGGAGTGACTCATGAAAACCGTGTTAGCGTCTGGTTGCGCACGCGAGCGCGGGATTGGATTAATTCCACGCATTTCCTTGACCCCACCCCAGATTCTGTTTCCATGACGACGGGATGCTGTGAAACGCGGTTGAAGGGATTTTATCCAAGTGAATTGAATTCACCACATTCTGCTTTCAATGTTCCGACTCACCAACACCCAATTGAGTTGCCGTCCCGCCACGTCATGCCCCAATTGCTTAACCTCGTCCCTAGATGATTGTGATGCCCCCTTGTGCGATTTGGATTTGATCCAGAATTCTGACAAAAACACACTACAAACAATACAAACAGCTGAGCATTACTTTACTTCTCGGTTTTGAGTAGTCAGCACATTGCCTTGTAAGTTTGTTTTCCTCCACATCTTCAGGGTGAAGGAGTGACCCCGAGTCCTCAGAGCAAATAAGGATTCAATTAAGGTGTAATGAGACAAACACATACGTATTTGACAACCGATAACCGTTTTTTTTTGTTTACAAAAACGCTTAAAAAAGATTTTATATTGAATATTTTTTTTTACCCATCCAAAACTCAATTAAAATATTTTTAATAGAGTCGAAATAAATGAAGATGACTAATTGGTTTTTATTCCTTAGTTTTGTTACAATAAGAATTTTAATTAAAGTGTGGATCGGAGGTTTTTTTTTCCCCTTTTACTTTTTCCTTTCACGAAATTTAAAGGATGTGTGAGCATGCGTGAAAATTTTGTCGACACATTTCACTGAAATGGGAGCTGAATCAGCAGAACAAAGTCTAACACAACCGACTTAAACTCCCCATAGCCACACCTTTTTGCAGCATGTGGTAACGACATAAGACTAAATCAGCAAAACACACTTTTTTGCTTTCCCTTTTTTTATTTGCTGTTTTTTTCTCTCTATTCTATACCTACCTTCACGGATGTACCTTCCTACCAACCAATTGTTTTGAATTTTTATTTTATTCCTTCCAGATCCAGAAAAAAAGAAGAGTTGTTGGCCGTGTACGTTGCAGAAACATTAAAAATGAATGTCCTAAAACCGACTGTAACGAACCAGTCTTGCTACCGGGACAATGTTGTAAATTATGCACGGAGAAGTTTAACGGTGAGTTTCAAAATGTAGGATAAAGAATGTTGTATTGAATGAATGTTTTAATTCATTTCAGATGTGCCCGCCATTTCGTCCTATGACGTCGCTGAAGACGATGACAGGAACTCAAATGGTTGGTTTTAACTTATTTATGTTTATTTTTTCTCTTGTTGTGTTTTTCTTGGAAAAATTTTGGTTTTTATTTTTAGTAGGGAATGGAAAAGATAATTTTAAATTTTAATGCCACTCGTGAAATGTTAAGTTATGAGTGAAATGTGGAATATGATGAGAAATTGAAGTTGAGGAAGACGAATGTTCACTTTAATGCAATCCATTTGGACTTGAACTTGTTGTTGTAACACGACACTAAGTTTAGGCCAAGAATAATAAGGGCAATTTGGTCACCTGAAGATTCACTTGGGGCTTAATTTAGATTTGAATACCTAAATTAGACTGATTTAGACCTGAAAACAATTTGATTTTTTTTTAAAACGCACACGACTACGAGACTTCAATGCAAATTTGAAAATATATAATCATTTTTTTTTCAGTTTAATGGTAAAATATGACCAAGCACTAAACTAATTTGTCACTTTTTCTCCTTTTAAAAAATTAAATTGGCCATTATCCTCCTTAAAAATTTTATGGGTGTTTACACTAGGCATGTTGTTTTTTCCACCAACGCCTTAAATTTGCTTTCAGTTTTCGTTAGGAGCAAAATTGATCAACTGAGTTAAAGTAGGATGGAAGAAGGCAAGTTAGCATTTGGGTGGCGTCTACTAGCGACCAATACACGACGGAGACGCCTGTCAACTTAACTCGAATTCCATTTAAACTACACCTTCCCTACCCTTCTTGCAACTCCTAATGATATTTTATTGCTTTAACCATCAAGCAAAATCTCCATTTTAAATTCTTCTTGTTAAAGGGTACAATTTGTTTGAATTTCTTGGTAATTTAAATTTATAGCGGCGACTTTTTTTTTTTTTTTTAGTAAATAGCAATTACATGCTAAATTGTTTATGATATAAAAAAAAAAAAAAGAAAAATGAAAAAAATTTTTACTTTCCTGATAAGAAAAAAATGTAATGGGCGCGTATGCATAATAGCAAAAAAAATGAGAAATTAATGCTTTGGTTATGTTACGTGTAAGTATTAATACATTACAGTCGAAATTTTTTTTTAATTCCCTAATGGAAATTTGAAAATAAATATTCGATTTTACGATATGGAAGCAGCATGTGGTGGATTGTCAGCGTGTAATTTATAAATTAAGAGTTTTAACAACTGTTGACAAAGTACATTAAAGAGGCTTTGCTTTGCAGTTTGTCAGGAAAATTCACCATTTCAAATATGTTTGTGGTTTAATTAAGGAATAACAACAGTAGGAATGTACTATAACTAAACTGTTTCTTTATTTTACTCTTGGTAATTCCTTTTGTTGTCGACTGAACGTGACTTATGCTCTACAAACTGCAGCAAAGGAAAGAATTTGTAACGTGCCAAAACATTTTTTTTTCTTTCAGTTTATGGGCTTCTTTAGGTTGCCAAGTCAACTTAAATTGAATAGTACATCAATTATTGACGATTGAAATTGCTGCCGGGTATTGAAAATCAAGTATCGACAGCTGTGATCGATAGACAGTGTTATACACCTGAATAAAGTTCAGATAATTCACAGGGTAAACATTTATTTGCTTTGGAAAATTTTCTTTTCGAAAATATATTCCGTAAATGGATTGTATGGAAATAGATGTAATAATTTATAAGAGTTGAAAATGGGTCTAGACAGGCTTTATCCCGAGCGAAATTAGAGATATTCATGATGGAGCACTTTCTTGACAGCACTTTTAAGGCTGAAACGTGTTAGCATGGCGGCGTGAAGGAAGCGAAGCAAGAGCTTAAGCTGAAGCGGAAGCACCACCTTGAGTAACTTTTCAGTTTCACATACTTTTCTCACATTTCTGCCATGTCTTTCTTTTACCCTAAAATTCGTTTCGGGGGTCATCCATTCGTGCAGCCCTGCTGAAACTTTAACTGTGACAATAGAGAAGCGACAAAAAGTCTTCCATTATGAATACCTTATTGTGCTCAACTGTGTTTCTGCTGCAGTGAAAGTGCGACACTTTAAAGCTCATCGCATTTTATTCCAGAATTCATCAAAATACAGTTTACAGTATATGCCTCCAAAGTTAGCTTATCTGCATTGCCAGTACAAATTTATTAAACTTGACCTCGTCATCTCAATACATGAATAGTACAGTATAACATTGACTAAATCACAATACTGATTTCCCATTCGTGTAATAAAATCTGCACGAATTTACATCAACAGCCAGTAAATTCGTTAATATAATTATAGTTTTGTTGCATATCTTTAAAATGGTGAAATTTTTTAAAAAGTTTAAATACCAACTTAAGTTTTAATGATAATATTTACATTAGAGTTATCATAAATGTGATCTAATAATACTATTAAAACATTTCTTAATTCATTCATGAGCATTGCTAATTAGATGACGAAGAACTTGGCTACTGTTGCTTGATGGTTCAGGGAATGGCTGATGAATTCTCACTACATTCCTGTATGACACACATAAAATGCTTAATTCTTAACGGTTCAAATTTATCTCTTTGACAATGGGTGGCGCCGACTGGTGGCCAAATTCCAACTAGTCTGGCATTTGATTCAACAATGGCCTACTTCATTGCCCAGACAGGTTTTTTTGTGGCTTTTCAATTTTTTTTGCGCGTGTGGGTAGGTAGGTATAGCCCTACCTGTTTTTAGAATTACACCTGATGAGCGACATTGAGAATAACTTGTCTTCGTCTCTCTTTAATCCGTTGTATACAACTGGTGCGAAGTACTTTTCCAGGAATTAATGGAACCTCGGTATTAAAAAAATAAAAAAAAAGGCGGCTGTGGAGTTGTAAACAAATTAAAGAATGTCGTAATAGCGAGGGTTGCAAGCCGAGAAACGAATTAATGACAAGTCAGACAGGGTGGGGAATGCGAACAAATTAAAACGAACGTAATTCTCGGATTGGAACGACGAATTACATGACCATTCTCTCTTCGCCTTCTTCAATCTTTTTCATTTCCCTTCTATCTTCGTCCAGGGTGCCTTTAATTACTCAAAGAAAACGATGTGTTACTGACACTCGAGAAAAATGTCAAAGGGTTATTGTACATTATGTGATTGGCGTCATACATTATCTTTGATCTGTGAAGCATTTTTATATTCATCACATGCCAAAAATAATGTACTGATGTGAGCGAAATGGAATTTGTGCTAAAATCAGGGTCACATTAAAATGGTGACCGTATAATACTTTAAAATTAAAAAAGTAGGACAATTTTTTTTTATTTGATTTTATTCACATCAATTCAGTACCGCTTCTATTTAAAAAAAATTGAAGGAGTAAAATCACAATAAAAGGAGTGTCGTCAAAGTGTTTTAAAGGATACAAGGTCTACCTGGAACCTCCGACGACCTTTGAACGGGGTGTGGAAAAGTCCAACGACTCGAAATAGGACTAACTGAATTAATTGTAAGGCTGCAGGCATAAAAAAAATCCAACCAGAGCAGGGAAAATATCTATTATAAAAATTGTGTTACCCAAGTGTCATTTTTGGAATAAACCTTTAACCCTTGCTGAGTATATAGCCGGAGCACGCCCTATTCCATGCAAATTTAAGTTTATGGAAGGGGTTAAAATTGTTGAAATGTTACGTGGAATGAATTTTAATCTTGCATTGCATTTTTTATGGAAAGCTGAATTTAATAATTTAATGTATGTGAATGTGATATGGAATTAAAGCCGAAGTTGTATTAATAAGAAATATTTTCCTCCTTTTAAAAACAGAATTTGCCGCGCTTTTAACCGGACTCGGTATGAATCCTCCTGTGGCCACGTCTTACACCGGACACGCTCGGTTGACATTTTCCAAAAAGAATTTACATTACTCCATTTATCTTGGCAGGTAAGATATAACTTAAGCCTTAGTAGAGGTTTGCACCTGAATGAGTTTTCCAAAATGCTGATAGCACTTGCGCGCAACCCAAGTACAAATAAAATGTAAAATTTATGTTAAATGACGTCAGTTTTACAATGGACTTGCACTTGGTAGAAAATGAATGAATTGCAGCTGGCTCTCTGTCTATTGCTTTCCGGATTTTGCGCGTGTATCAAAGTTTCCATGACGACCAAAATTCCTTAATGCATTCAGATTTATTTCTAAATGGACAGCTACATCCAGTTGGAGAAAGAAAATCGGTTTTTATGATTGTTTTAAACCGTTTTACGGTGTTATTCCCCTGTTTAATGAAACGTCGAAATCAAGCAATTGCTTAACTTTTAACTGGAAACTTACAAGAAAACAAATGTTAGAAATAAATTTCAAATATATTAATTTTTGAAACGGTCGCTATCTTAAAAATTGCTTTTTTTATTTACTCTCTCTATTTTTTTTATTTTTATACAATCCCTTGGGATTAACTAGCTTTTTTTCATTTTGTGGCTAACCACTACACTGCTTTAGTACATGTGTGGTGCAGTGAAACCCTATTGACCAAACGATGGGCGTCAGCAGTCTTGAGATTGAAACGATGCAAGTTTTTTTTTCCTCCGTCTTTTTCTTTTAAGGTTATAGAATTTTGAAGAAAGAAGAAAAAAAAAGTCATAAAGACACAGTTTAAAAAGAATATATGGGGGAAAGGAGAAGGGAAAAAAAGACAAGTTCAAAACTACTGTCATAAACAATTTTATTTTATTAAGAATATACATTTGTGGGGTTTAATATCTGTCCCCTGTTCCTTTTTTTAGCTATAGGTGTATTGCCACTTTAAAATTAAATTAAATCTCGTGCTTTACGAGGGTTAGTTTTTTTTTTGTGGGATTACTTATAACTGCTAATTATTAGTATTAAAAGCTCTCGTGTTTACTCGTGAGATATGGAGAATTCCTTAAATTTTTTGAAGTAATGTAATTGATGGACGTGTTTTTTTTTTCTTTTCAAATTTTTTTTTTATTTGTGAAAACGTTAGAGAAAGAAAGAAAGTCGATTCGAAACGCAAACATTTGCAGTTTCGGTGGAATAATACAAATCTCGACAGCTCTTTTTAATTACTTTTTACTTTGAGCAAACAGCGATAATTAAGGAGTCGACGATTCAATCAAAATGTGTTTTCGCAAGTTTGAATATTGAGCTCCCAACATGAGTTTTAATGATGTTTTGCCATGTTTACGCAACGGTTATGGTTGGCAAATTAGGTTAATTGACAATTCTGTTCCCGTATAGTGAAATGCTTTAGCTCAAGATGGCATTGATCTTGTATACGGTAATATTTGGTCTTGAATGGATATTCATGGTCGCTATTCACTGCCGTTCGGCTCGGCTATAAATTCTCGTTTAAAGCTTGTTGTTTGCGAGTTTTGCAAGTAAAACAAACTTTTAAAAAAATTTTAACGATCAATCTCTTCAACTCGGTCGTTTCTTACATTTTGCATTCTCGGAAAATCAGGAAAATGCATGTGATATCGCTTCTTCTTTCCCGTGTTAGGCAATTTTCTCTTGCAATCTGACAGCGAAATCGCTTATTGTAGGAAAGAAATGGCGAAGAGTGACGAGAGAAATTTACATGCGTGCAAAAAATGAGAAAGAAAAAAATGCTCAAAAAAGTTGCGCAATATTCTAAACACGAGAAATATTGTGGTGGTTTGATTTTTTTATTTTTATTTATAGTCCTTCTCATTTCACTATAGCACTCGTAGTAGTGCATGTGAATGCTTGAGCATCATAGTTGGTTCACTGAACAAAAAAGATTTGATTTGCTTCATGGTTAAAAAAAGGGAAAAAATTTTAAAAATAATTTGATACTTTAAAAATTATTTTATTATAATGATAAATATTGTAAATTTAGCTCCATTGCGCAATGGGATGAAAGTTATTTCGGTCTTTAATTATCAACATTAAAATAATTTGATTTGATTTGAGAACTTTCACATTAAAATCAAATATTTTTTTTCTGCGTGCAAGGGCGTCTAAGATTTCAATACTCATTAAAAATTATTAAAGGAGAAAAAATGCTTTAATCGGTGAAAAGGAAAACAAGTGCATAATTTGAATTCCTAAAGAAAACAACACGCTGCTATAAAAATATTTTTAAAAAGTAAATGAATTGCGCAATAATTGGACTGACTCCGGCATTAGCATTCGAAAATTGCTCTTGTTTAAATATTTACAAATTTTCAACATTTTTTTCCATCTCATTATTAATACAGTGGTTATACATTGAAATCCAAAGGGGAATTTCAGCTTGGGAGATTGAAGCCTCCTTGCATTCTGGGAACATGGGAAGTTAATGACTGTTAAATAAATTAGATTAGACGTATAAACTCACCGTGTAGATGGATTGTTTTCAAAACCGGGGAATTAAACATTAATTAAAGGTTTTAAAAAAAAAAAAACTTCTAATTTTGAGCATTTTTCTGAATTGGCGAAATAAATTCCAAAATTGGAGAAATAAAAAAAATCAGTTAACTTTACTCATCAAACTCGATTCACGTTGTTTATTCGTTTTGCTTGCTTGCTTACTTGCTTGTCAAATTTTCAAATGGACAGCATTTGCCCTCGGGCTAACCTTATATAATAGTGGTGTCCGGCGTTCGTGTGGCGTCTCATTTTTTTGCATCGGGCGTCCATTCGGCCCGTCACGCGCCTCTCAAAGGGACCTTGTCCAGAGGACCCTGGCGCCGCTCGGACGGAGCACGCGCCCACAACGCGTCACGACCCAACTCCCTCCCTACCATTGCTTTCCGGTATTTACGTCATTTCATATTTTTTCCATCTTTGCCAGTATCTGATAACGTCTCAATTTTTTCAGACGCTTTTTTTCCCATCCGAAAGTCATTTTTTAATACAAAAAGTGATATAAAATTTAAAGCGGATCTGTTCCGATCTTGTATGATACCGGAAATAGTGTTTTTACAAGGATTATTTCGAGTTTTATTAGAAATCGATAGGCACGATTCGCAAAAATTTTATTAAAGACCGAGGTTTTCATGTTATGATTTTGTTATTTTCTTATAATCCCGTCTGGGTATTCCGAAATAAAAATGTCATTTTTTGTGCTGCGATGCGAAGCTTTAATTTATGGAAATTGAATTTTACAAGGTCGATCAAATATTTATTGTCATGTATTTTATGTTGTTTTTAAAGGCACGAGCAACTTACGCACGTGAGATTCGTCAATTCGACGGGACAAATATTGGAGGAAGTGGAAGTGGATCCCGATGCAGTGAGAGCCAAGGCTTATAAGGTAAATGAAAAAAATGGCGCGTGATTCATTTTTAAAAGATAAGGAAATTCTTGATGTGCATTATCATAAACAAAAACCTTAGAAAAGATCTCGCTTTGCATTTTTTTTCCGTCTTATTTTAACAGTTTTTGATGGATAATTATCGAGATGCTTATCAAATTGGGTCACTCTTCTACATCCCAATTCCCAATGCCCAGTCTGGTTTGTTTTTTGTAGATGTAATTCGTGCAACTCATAAAATTAATGTAAATTTGATGGTCGTATTTCGAAAAAATTGAAATTAGAATTAAAAAAAAAAAAGCTGTGAAATGGGATTTAAGAAGTGTCTGGAAGAGATGTCAATAGATTATTAATTCAAAACTAACGATGAGAAGGTGCATTAGGAAGTTTTTTTTTACTCTCACATGGGATTTAAAAGTTAGAAAAGAAAAAATAATCTGAAATGGCACTTTTTAATATTTTATATTGATTATTTTTGGCATTGACTTGACTAAGATTAAGGATGAGCTGCCAAATGCATCAGAATTGATTTTTAAGTTCATCAACAATTTTTTGAAGGTAATCGCAGCCCGTCCGCGACGTTTTAAGCAATAAAAACTCTAATACCAAATTAATTTCAAATAAATTTATAATTTATGGTACCATCTAAACCAATTACACTATAATTTTTGTCTTCATACTCAGCTGCATAAATAAGCCCTAATTTAATGCAAAAATGAAATTGCAGACAAATTTCCAACTTTTTTTTTAAATTTTTTGATAAATTAACTTTTTTTCCACCATAAATATGTTCCTCGATTCGTGACACTAGCATTTCAATGCTAAATGGTTTGGTCATCCGCCATTTTATGTGTAGCTAACCTTGAGTTTATCTGTGGGAAAGAGAAGATTCCTGACTTGTGGGCATGATAACTTTTTTAACTCTGCTCATTTGCATGAAAAAACTATCAATTAGCCTCGTAAATTATTGCTGAAAGATTATTTTTATTTTTCCACCACCAATTAACCTATATTTACTCTTTTTTTTTTAAATTTTTGTATAATTTATCGTTTAAACATTAAACTCTCGTGTCGAATAAGGGAATAAAGTTCTTAAAGATCGAGGGGAAATCAACAACTGTTGATCGATAAGTATTAGAAATATATTTTTATAGGTATGACCATTTATCTATACTTAGTTCTCGATGTTATTGTTCGCTTGATCGTTGGTGTTGACACATTTCTACACCTGTCAAATGTATAACACTCAAGAGGTTTCCTGCCCAGTATTGTATGAGGCAGCAAGTTTTTACAGCTGTCAGTAAGGTCTCAATCTTTTAAGTGACAATTGTGATGTTGTGGTATTGTTATTTTATCAACAACAACCACAGCTTGTTGTAATCCAAGATTTGTAAGAATTTCAGGCACAAAAAAAGGAGAAAAAGGGTGAAAATTGAATTATATATTTTTTTTTTACTGAAAAATAAAGTTTGAATTTCAGTAAAAAGATAAAAAAACAACCATCTGATTTGAATTTTTGTTTCCTCGCTTTATTGCATCACGTTTTACTCCATTGCGGATGCTCAAACAACAAGACTTTTCAAGCGAGAAATATTGCGTGAAAAAATGGAGTGAAACTTTTCTGCTCAACTGTGAAAAGCGGCGTATGACATTTAAGAACGGCGAAATAATTTAAAAACATTGAAAACCACTCTTTCGGAAAGACCTATGTGTTGTTGATGTCGTGTCAAACCCAACTTTGTTTTCCACGACCAGTACATTTTAATACTTTATAGAGGACATTGTGTTATGGGAAGCAAATACTGCTTTAGAATGTACTAACCGCAGAGATTATGGTGTCTTGTCACGGGCACGCACTTTCGTCGACCCACGTTTGATTGAAGGTGACGTATAGGGAAAAGCGTAAGTGTGGTTGTAAAATTGGATCAAGCGAACGATTTTTACATCGAACCGCTGCCGTTCGACTCCATTAGTGGCTTGCTGGCGTCGGAGGAGTGTGGAACTAGGCATTTTTCGTACGAGACTACACACTACTGTAGCTATCGGGCGAATTGGAAATTATTATTCCAAAAGAGGCAAATTTCGATGGCATCTATTTCGCCCGATTGAAAGGACCATTTATTCGAGTTTAATTGAGCAAACGAGATATGGAAAATTTAAATTCATCGCTCGAGAGACGCAATCTCTCGCCGTTGTCATGGTAACGGTGCAACATCACGAAGATAATAAATAGTATCACGAGGAAAACTCCCACCATCATCTTGGCTGAACCCTCCCATCCGAGATTCGCTCGAGGTCGTAACCCATTGTGCCCTATCAAGCTAGGCGTCTGTATCAAGTTTGGCTTAAATGGTGTGTGTGCGTGTGTGTTCACTTTACTCTTAAGCCTAATTTCCGGATTTCGAGAAGTTTGCAACAAATAGTTCTGTAATTGGAGTTCTAAACCGATCTCTCCATGACGCTTCTTCCACTCTGATAATCCTCCAGACAGTTAATTTGCGATAATTAAATTATCATTTGCATCATTTGCTACGCTTGAGAGCTTTTCTCTCCTCGGGGCTGCAGGAAATTACACAAAACATATATACACTACACTTAGGGAAATGCAATTCGTTAAAAAATTAAAAAGCTAAAAGCTTAGTAACGCATTTATTCTAATCTTCCGAAAATAATAAGATAAGTGATGAAGAAAATGATAAATTACCTACTGCAAATAATACCCGCGATAATTTTTATGTAAAGATGTTAATATAATAACAAACGTATCGGTGACTTTAATTCGTTTAGATTTTGTCTCTCGTCTTGTATATAAGTCATAGAGAATCGTGATATTGATATGACGCAACTAATTACAACAAACAATCAATATTGCCTACTCGTTTCTCGTCTCCCGGTCCTTTAATCTTATTATTTCTTTTCTGATTGGCTTTGCCGAAGGGGGCCGTAGCTAGTTACACTGAACAATCAGGTTAAAGGAATTTGTGGAACAAAAGTTAGAAATTGCTCTAAAAGTTCCAAAAAATGTTTTTCTATAGTGTAGTGGTGATTAACTGAAATGCAATTTCAAAATTACATGGAGTATACGGTAATATGGTAATGGTGCTCACACCCATACCTCACTTTCGGTTTGTATTTTTTTTTGGTTGAAAAAGTAATGTTTATTTTAAATTCATTATAAATCTTTTTAAAGCCATGCACGTATGGAGTCATGCAAATTTTAAATGCAATAATTTCATTTTCAAGTAACTTATCTTCTGAAATTTGCTTAGTTAGATTAAGTCGGCAAAGGTTTTGAAATCTGCAGTCTACACTCAATCTTCCCTAGAGAATAAGTTGGAATCTAAGAACTTGGGTATATATAAATGCAATTACAAGCAGCTCTCCCAAAAAAATAATTAATTGACAACTAAAAGCTGCTTTCAGTTACCATAGAGTATGCACACACACACACACACACATACACACACACACACACCAAATTAAGTTTGTATGCGCACGCTTTTTACGGCTTTCAAAGGCAAAGCGCAATATTAATGATAAATTACATTCGAAACGAACTTTAACATATGGCTCTTTCTTCCTCCATTCTACTTATTAGCTAATAAACTTTCTAGAAAGCATTTTGCTATCTATGTTTGGTCGGAGAAAAGAAGGTTTTCTTATTGCCTATTTTAAAATAGAAAATTCAGCTGATACATTCGTAAAATGTTAGTAATCAAGTTAGGAACAGGAAAGGTTTACAAAATTTGTGAGAGAGGAAAAAGGCAAACAGAATAACACTTTGATCCAAGTGATTATACCCTGTGGCGTGTGGCAGTCCATTTACAAGGATTAAGTTACAAGCCAAAGGATATTCTTCGCTTTCATACTTTGTATTGTTTACTCGGATTTGAAGCCGAAGCTTTTATCGTGCGTTATAAGCTATAATTGAGTCACAAATGCGATAAGTGATAATTTAATTTTCAGGCAAGAAGTGCAGGTTATTAAAAAGAATAATTCTTTTTTAATGGTGTCAGATAACTGGGCGTTTTTTTATTTTTTATTTTTTTGTTGCTGTTGTTTTGATTACTCAGCAGTGTTTGGTTATGATTAATGATTTGCAGAGAGAATACAACTTCTATTGTAACTATTAATTAAATTGGTTGGATAAATGTCAAGAGTAGCTTACCTTGTCAAATTAAAGATAGCAATCGTTTATTCAATTATTTCTAACTGATTAAATCTCAGAAAAAAGTGGAACTTAACCAGGTTCCAACCTTGATTCGATGATAAGTTCAATCTTGACTACCATTTGTTTTTTCTACAGTTCAAACATCTCTCGTTCTAAGCTCCGTGGCCAATTCAAATATTGACCAAAATTATTTGAAAAGTTACGGCCATGTTAGCGTGGACACAAGTCATTACAAGAGCTTAAACATGTCACATGACCACAATTTACAACTAGAGCCATATATAAAAGGTACTTTTTCCTACAAAAACGAGTTTTCCTAAAAGGGTGAAAAAGCCCGTGTGCCATTGTACGTGACCTGAATGTGGCACATCGTTTCGAGGGTATAACCATCAGCCTCGCTGCACCGAACAGCAGATTCATGGGAGGAATAACTATAATAATTCTTGCAACGTGTCATTATCATTAACAACATATTTTTCCAGTAAAAGAAAAAACGGATAATCTTAGATTGATCTTTATTTTTATTTTTTCCGCTTTTTTACCTCTATTGTCGTTGGACCTTAAACCATATTTCATTATGTTTTTTTTCCTTCGCGAAAGGAGAACAGGTAAACAAGTGACCTGGAGCTACATCTGAAATGTTGTCCCCTGAGTAGACGAGCTAATTAGCTTCAATAGTGGGTGCCTGTTTGTTATTCCGTCTACAACACCTTTCTTCGCTTCTGTGTGCCATTAATTCGAGTCTCTGCTACGGGAGAGGAGTGTTTTTAAAGAGCGCCACACAACTGCCCCCGGGTGCGATGAGAACTCCTAAGTAAAAGTGTTGTTAATGTTTAAAATAAAAAAACAATAGCGGTTTATTGTGCATCTAACTTCATATGAGGCATAGAAATGTCTCCCCTCTGTTTGCATGCTACAGATTAAATGACCCCACATGAGATGTTTATGTGGAAATGAGATTAAAGAGGTTGTAGTTGAAGGGTAATTGGTTTACTAACTTTAAATAAGGAATAAAAAAAATACTTTTTACACTATATAGAGTCAATAATAGCACGAGAATTTACTGCTTTTATCTTTTGGGAAAAAAATAAACTGCAAAAACTTGTTCTACTTACTTAAATTTTTTTTTTCGTGAAAAAAAAAATAATGCTGTTAAATTTCTCCACACTTGCATCGCTTTATTGTTACCGTCTTCTTAACCCCTTAATGGTGTAGCTAGCTATGCTTTAAATTTCATCTTCCTTTTCCCCCATTTCTTTATTCATTCATACATTAATGCAGTGCTTCCATGGCAACACACTTGAGTTAAAAGTCGTTATATTATCAAGATGATAGTCCCCGATTTGTTCATTTGACATCTTACATTGCAGAGTATTGTCGCATAATAACAGATGTCGCCATCTTGTGTACGCTGCAATCTAAAACCGCAATTTAATGCATGAACGTTGGCATGCATGAGGAAGCGAAAGGCGTTGGCATGCTTGCGCCATCGTCTCGAGCTTGACTGTTCGTGCACCCAAGCATTAACGCAAAGGAACGCCTGTGTCCTTCACTTTCCGGATCTGCGACTTCCGGAATGAAGATCTGTCTTTTGCATGTTAAAGCAACAAGTAAAGCTTTCTTTTATACAAATTCTGAAAAGTTTTTTTTTTGTTTTGTAGTTTTTATTGATTTTGTGCACGAATGAAATAACGACCCTAATTTGAGTCGTAAAAGTTTTATGCGGGTTTTAATTATTTGGGGTTAATTTGAAGATGTGCATGAATTTGTTTACAGTTTGAACTCGTTCGGATGATGTGAAAAACGAGACGAAAGGAAGAACTTCGTAGAAATTCTCGAGATTTTCTAAGGAATCTTGAAAATTCGTGCAGAAAGCTGCAAATTCTGCAGAAAAAAGAAGGTTCTGTTGAATTCTTAAGCTTTGGAACGATAAATATTTTAGCATGAATCCTAGAGGGCAAAAAAATACCTGGTGTTACTTGCAAGTAACCAAAAAAAAAGTAAAAGCAAAGAAAGTGCTTACTATGAATTCTGTGATGTATAAAGTATGAAGAGTGTAAGTGCTCGAAATATAATTACAAACTTGTTTACATTGCTCTTCACTTTAAACTTATATCAGATAATGGTTATTTGACACTCAGCCTGAATTTAACCCCTTTAAAGAACAAAAACATTGGATTTTACCATGCCAACGTGTCGTGTGGTTCTTATCAAGTGGCTAAAAGAAACGCTGCACGAGTGACGGGTGCTACTGACATGAACCGCTAGAGCATTTCTGTGTAAGCAATGTACTTTACACCAACTGCAAGTCCAACTTTGTCCAATTTCTGTATACGAGAATGAATGTGTGTGCGAATATGTAACATTAAGGAAACATTTCACAACTTTTTCTCTCCTATTTTTTATATCTATGTTTATTTTTTCTTTACTGAGTTTTGGTTACACCTTTATACATATGTATGAAAGATCATCGGCCGTGGTATGTTGGAAAGACTTTGACAGCAAGGGGAAACAGATAGTGTTAGTAGAGTGGCTACAATATAAATTATAAATGAGCGAGTTGGCTGCAGTGCCACTACATGCAACATGGATGCAATACGCGTGCATCTTACTTTCTTACTTCTTATATCATTTACGAAATTTCCAAGATATATATGACAACGTTTGGTACTAAAAAGAACCATAAATTTTTTTTCTTGCACCCTCATCTCTTGTTAAATCCTTCTCCTTTTTTTTTTCCTTCAGATTTGTGGTGTGTGGAGAAAAATCCCGAAAATTTATCGCAAGTTGTTACGAGATGAGAAAATCCATCTGGAGTTGGCACAGACAAAAGATGCCGATGCACTGATTAAAGGTGCCGTTATCAGATATCGATCACTCAGTACAGGTGAGTTCATTAAGGGAATGTTTTTATACAAAATAAAAGAAATTCTTAATTTATTTTTTATATTTTTTTTTTTTTGGGGGAAATTTAGAAACATTCAGTGCATTACTGCGACCACCCGACGGTGCGCCACAGTTAGATGGCGCTGGGGGAATGGTTATCATATCTTCTATGAGTACAACAGCAAGCATTGTGCATTTTCTAATTACATTTAATGGAATTGTGTCTAATTATGGTAAGATATATATTTATTATTATTTTTCTAAAAAAAAAATTTTTGTTGGTTATTTATGTTGTTTACATTTTTTCGTTCGAATGGGTATGCTTTAAGTCTTTATTTTGTTTTTCTTCGCTTGTAAAATGACACTCATGATGGAAAAAAGGGAGAAAATCCACACTATATAATTTTCCTTTCTATTTTCTCTCGCTTTGACCGAGAGCAAGAAAAAAGTTTTGAACCAATCAATTTTTTTCCCATTCTCCTTGGAGTAGTTTTTGGATAGGAAAGAGGATAAGCGGAAGTGCTTTCACCGTAAGTCGTTGGATTTGTGAGTGGTGATGGAGGGAAGGTGATAACATCGCTGAAATTTGATCATTGGCGCGCAATCCAATTAAATTTAGGAGAAAGACAGACACGTCAAATTATATGCGCGTTGTTTGATGGGATTGAAACTGATGACAACATGCAAATTCGTGTTAAAGTCTCGGCTGAAATATTGGCAGTTATTTTTTTTTTTCACGACGAAAGAAAAAATGGCATTAATATACAAATTTAGTAACGAATAAAAAAATAAAGATTTATGGGATGAAAAGACGCTTTAAAGGGTTTTAGGCAAGCCACTTTAATCGGATTTCCTTTCTAAAAGGGTTATTTTCAATAAAATGTGTTTTCTTAGCCAGTCAGAAGAGAAAAGTCGATTAAAAGCTGCTGCCTTGAATAAACTTTCTTTTATTATAAAGATGAAAGTAATTTTTAAAATAAATTCTAGCAGCTTCTTTCTTATCGTTACAAAATGTTTTCTACATTCGGTTGTCACTTTATTCCAACGTAATGAGGAATTCGTCGCCATTTGGAATGCGAAGAATGCACGCGACAGTCTTGTTTTTATTACCATTATTATTATTTTTTTCTTCCTCCGGAAAAGGGCGAGAATCGTCAAGAGGGTAAAAATATTCCATTCGCAGCCTGGTGCAAATGATGAGATCTTTATTTTGAGCAATGCATTGCAGTGAAGCGACCCTCTTGTATCAGGCGGAGCTTTTGTGTGTGGTGGTCTGTGAGTGGAATTTTATTTGCGATGACAAATAATTGATGAGCACTTTCATACCATACGGGGGAGAGAAAGATAAAACTTCCATTCTTCACAAGACCGTGTGTGTAGCGGTCAACGAGGTCGAAAGAATAAATTAGGCCTACACGAAACTTAACCGAAATCCGACACAGAGTAAAAAAAATTTTACAGATTTGTTTTAACTTTTCAACGGTCACTTGTGAGATAAGCTTTCTTATCTGTCGGTGACCTCTGCCAGCAGCAGAGGCCATTACGGAAAGTGTGAAAATGTGCGCACTGTTGCATTGAGGATTGTGTGAACAATTGAAGCGACGTGTGATGTTACATTGGGTGTTGACTGATTCAACGGATGAAACTGATGCGAAAAATCAAAATGACAACTCGTTCAGTACCAATTTGCTGTAGCATCCGTATCTTTCCGAGTCAACGTTACAATGTCATCGGGGTCATATGCGAGATGACAAGGAATGGAGGCGCAACCATGGAAACGCAAATGTAACTTTAACTAAGTTTGCAACTGGATGCAACTCGGAAGAGAAGGAAATGAGGAAACCAACTCGAGACCAATTTTTCAAGATTGAAAATAAAAAAAAAAGAAATAATAACTTGCAAGGTTTCGAATTAGATCTGGCGGAGGTCATTGTTAACATCATTTTCGATGACCTCTAGTGAGAGAATTCCCTGGGGTAATGCACATCTGGTAAGGATTCTAAGAAAAGAAGATTGGTTTCTATTTATCGAAGCCGGGATGAGAAGAAATTGAAAAAGCGCTTTTATTATACCTCACTTGCCAAATCGGTTCATTCTGCTTTTTGCAGTTTGTCAATTGCAAACGATGAGTGAAAAGAAAATTTTATTGCAATTGGAAAAAAAATTGATCAAGGTTCCGTTTTGTTTATTGGATTTTTTATGTTTATCACTAAATTAGTTTAAGAAATATCGATCCTGTACTTGGAAATGAGAAAATGGGTCAATTAGAAGAAAGCAGGGATTTAAAAGTGAATGCAAACTCACGTTATTGATCCTTCCTCTAACCAC
>JAQFZO010000012.1:0-67339 GCA_034695885.1 Geophilus flavus
CTACTCTTTTATTAATCGTAAAACCTAAAGAGAAGAAAAATCTTCTCTTTGCCTTATTCCCCCTCTTCCTGTGGTCGGTGAAGAGAAGCTGTATGATCTATTTGTTGAACACAAAAGAACAACATTTCGAGTTACAAACAAGAGGTGCGAGGTCATCCGTTGTTTCCTATAAAGTAACTCAATTGAACGTGACGTTATCGCAAACATCTTTTTATTTATTTTTTTATTAGAAGACGAGAAAAGAAAATAGAAAAACAAACTCACAATGGAACCGAAAACAATATTTCATCGCACGAGTTAATTTTCTTTATTATTTATTCACAAAATAAAATCGATATTCAACCGGAAATGACAGCGTGACCAGAAGGTTTGACAGTAAAAATCGAAAGGAAAGAGGCTCATTAGCTCGGGTTCACCTTATTAGTGATTTAAAGGACGAAAAGGGTCAGGAGAACGTGCTTGTAAAATCACGTCAAAATCCACTTGCATCTGATGACCCGTGGCACTCTTTTACCCCTCTCCGAATGGGGAAGGTGCAGGAAATGTGGGTTATCAATTGGACGACCTTTTAAACTAGTAGTTAATGGGTTAAAGATGATGTCACATATTCAAGAGGAAAATTTTTAAGGTCAGTGTATCGAACTGGCCATTCGAGGGGAGAGCAACGAGCACGAGCACCGAAGTCACAGGTGCCTCCAAGTGTGAAGAACTCGCCCAGTTGTACTAATCACGAGTGTGAGGCCAATAGAGGGTCAAACCGCCAAGGAGGATTTTATGAATTCACCAGCTGCTGTTAATATGCTTGCTGGAGGAAGGCATACGATACGAGTATGGAAGCTATGGAAGGTGTGGTTAAGTCGGAGGAAAGTGCCATGCTCACGTCTGTTGTTCGTTATTGCAATTAAGCAAAACAAATTTTCTACACGTACATATATAACTATAATTTTTTTTTACTCTCTCTCTCTCTTTCAAATTTGTGTGCTGCGAGTGCGAGAAAGTAAATATTTTTATACAATTTAATTATAAAGTAGGAGTTGGGAAGTTAGACGGCGCTTTATTAGTGCAGTAATATTTTTTTGCTTTGCGATTTAAGTGGTTGTTTACATAATAAAATGGAATTAAGGTGCGAGTTAGGGGTTCTTTGGGTTGAATGGAATGGCGACGCATGAAGTGAGAAGGCAATGATGGGCGGATGATTATCGTCGAAAGATTTCTGTCGTTTTAGTCTGCGGTGGTGGATGAGTTGCGACGAATAAATCCGTGTGTGGGAATACTCGTAAGTCGATCCGACTGGTCGTAAACCCTTAATCGGGTTTTATTAATTGTTAAAACTTCTAACTGGTGCATTCATCCGAGCAAGAGGAAAGTGGATTATGTACGGGACGATTGCGTCATATCTAGTCATATACTAGTGCTCGTGCATGAATTTTACAAGTGCATTTTGTCTCGTAATGGCTGGAGGTCGACGTTAAGCAAGCAAAGCAGAGGAATGGCGAGTTTTATCCACTTTTATTTATGTGCAGTCAATTATGTATAAGAAAAGCAAACACGTTGATGGGCTGCGAATCCCGTGTTGTAATGTTAAAAGTGGAGAGCAGTATAGCTCGGATTGTGTATTATGTATGCAAAATGGGAGTTAGCGATGTGTGGAGATAATAAGAGCAGCGAAGACCATAAAGGGAAAGGTGTGTGTGTTGGTGTGTGGGTGGAATGTGGGTGTGTGAGTGTGTTCAGATACACGTGAAATCTTAGTACTGTTTTGAATTGTCGATAGGACGCTTTTCTGCTCTTGAGGACTTTATTCCAATGATATGCAATATTATGCCTTAATGGCGCCATCAAATGGGTTTATTGCTGCAATCGAAACGACAAATCAAGCTGAGATGCGTCATTAAGTGGGCCGAAAACCCGATAAAAATGATCGTTGTAGCCATCATGTCAGACGCAATTCATCATGCACTCGGATTATCATCCTTTAAGATCTTATTCAGTTAGGGCTGCAGTTGCAGGTGTCGTTCAGTCGTCTTTAAGTGGATGTTTGCCGTCTTCACACACGACCGTGATTATAATATTTTAATTTGTGAAGAAATTAATTAGATAGCTGAAATTAGTTTGAGAAAATGAGTTTGTATATTTATCTCCAGGTCATGAGATGTGCGCAAGTTATTTGCGTGGATATCAGTCATTTTTTTTACTGCCGTAATTAAGGCGAAAGATGAAGTTTTCCAGGGAGAGTGTGTCGTATAAAAAATAATTTGTTGAAAATTTGCCCGTGTTAATGTTAATGCAGGAGAGATAGGGCCGTGTTTTTGTCTGATTTTTGTTGTGTAAAAAGCGCTTGTCTGTGTCTGTGTCTGTGTGTGTGAGAGAGAGAATCGCTTCTATGGCTTCTGATGATAAATGAAGCTTCAATGGCGCGTGTAATGACCTTCCGAATCAGAATATGTGTTTCACATGAGCGCTTGCAAGCTAGGATTAAAAAGCCACCTTCTTGTTCTTGTGACTTTGAAGACGGTTGCAACGCAATCATATTTGAGTTTAAAGGGGAAGTGAGACCCTGTCGAAGCTAGAATTTTTAGTTTGGTCCGTTTTCTGCGAATTATCTGTCCGGATAATTTATTTTTATCACATACGATGACTTAATAAAAAGAGAATTACGACTCACCTCTCACCCATATTCACGATAGTGCTGTTGGGTTCAAAAGTTGAAGCCGGTCAACAGTGAAATAATTTTCGCATCTGGTTTGGATGTTAATAAAAAGAACATGAACTTTTTTCGAAGGCCTTGTGGCATCAACAAGAGGAATGGGCTTTCCTGCATGACGAGAACTGATTTTGACGGAAAAATGGATAAATTGATTTTTTTTCTTATTTTCATTTTTTTTTTTAGAAAAATTTAATAATAATATTTTTCTATATTTGATTTTATTTGCGCCGTATATAATGCAGTGGTTGCACGACTTTAAGCATTTCGGGTTTAAGGTCATTTTCCGTTATGAGTGGAATTGATGCGAAGCGAGTAAGTCATTTCTGTTTCAATGCACCGTACAATTGCGAGCTGAAACATGAAATTGTCAATTCAATAATCCATTTTACATTCATGTAGAATTTTTGCTGGCGAATGTCTGGGATTTTCATCAAATTTGCCAAATAATGACATGAAAAATAAATCGTTGGAAAAATTATACGGACGTCTATTATTCAGATTGAAATTTCTACAGAGTAAGTTATTTTCATAGATAACCTCGCGTTGCAAAGCATGCACGTGCAGGAAACGGGATTATCATTATTTTGTGTGTTTCAGGTGTGTTCCCGTTCATAAATAATAAACGTGCCCACAACTGGACATCATCTCCAATGCAAAAAAGATATCCATTACACTATGCGACATTTAAGCGCCCGTTTTGAATTCTTATCATGACGCTCGGGTTAACACATGTAAAACTAGAGGGTTCCACTTGAACTTTTTCGGCGCTTAGATTATGCACTTGAACTGTCTTGTCGTATAAACATAGTAAATGAATCCTTCTAATATTCATGGATCACAAATTTTTTCATAAATTCACAAACGAGATAAACATCCCAACAGCAACAAAATTTTAACTCATTAATTTTCCATTTCAAATATCGGCAAAAACCACCATTAAAACCCTACGGTATTTTCAGAATGGAGCTTTCAGCGTCGTCGCAGATAAGAAGTCTATCGATACCTTTAAGTCCCCCATCACCTCATCCAACCAACCTTTACTTTCCATCTTCTACGTGCAACTTGTTGGGTAGATTGGGTCTAAGTAAAAGACAAGAAAAAGAAAGAAAGAAAGCAAGAGATTGTGTAGAGTGCATTTGGGTTTAAGCATTTTGAGAAACTTCTTTTAATTGCTGCCAACATTTAGCTGACGTGCGTGCGTGTGTGGGTGTGGGTGGGTTAGGGTGTGGTTGTGCCACGATTGCAGGGTGGACCCTCTAGTCAAAGCCTTCTCGCACCGTTGAACACCAAGCACCTTATCTGGGCGGCTTTTGCTTCGGCCTGCTCGTCTTTTACTCGCCGTCAATACACACTATGGCCTTTTTCCAGTCTCTACGCCGTTCACCGGAAGCTTCACTCGTCCTCTATCCATTAACAGGGTCACGCGATCGTGGCTTGTCATATTTGCACGCTGATCTTTTCGTTTCATTGGACAGGAATGGAGAAACGGTTTAAAATAAAAATAAAAAGGGCGGGATGGTTTTTGCATTTTTTTGAGAATGATGAAAAGTTTATTCTCCGCTTCGAGAGCTGTTGTTCAATTATTCAGCGATTGGAATGATAAGCTTTAAGAGGTTTTAAAAATTTAAAATATCGAGATAAAGTGGGAGGAAATTAATATGTAAATATATATTTTTTTTTTTACATAAAATAATTGCATGGAGAAAAAGATGGTTGACTTGTTTTAACTTTGAAGTGACAAAGTGAATTGAAAATGGGTAATTATCCTTGGTGTAATTAAGTGATTGAAATCTTGATGAAGTTTTGTTAATCAGTATGAGTAAAATGAGGGGGAAAGGGAAATTGTACATTGCAAAGGGAAAAGTGTGTGTGAATTTGAATTTTTTTTTTTTACAATAAAGTTTGCACAAGTGATTTATGTACTTTAGTCTACCTGCGAGCAATTTGAATTCTGTTTTATTTGCATAAATTAAAAAGAAAATTTTCTTCCGTGAGAAAAAAAAAGGGAATGAATAAAAAAATGGGAGAAAATGGTTCAATGTGCATACGTATTTCCATGCACTTTTGACACATGTTTTTAGGGAATTTTTTTAAAAAAATATATTGTTTAAGAAAATGTTTAAAGCTGTGTTTTTAACTTTACAAACGATTTTTCTAGCAAATATTCATTACAATTTTTTCTGTAGCTGCTCGTGATTTAACAAAACGTGGCTTATAACCTGCAACGTGACATTTTGCAAGTTCATGTCACAATTCCCATAGAGCATTTTAATATTTAATTATCCATTTAAAATTAAATTCAAACAGAACGTTGATGTAAAACTTCAGAAGACACTAATTAAAACAAGAATATCCATTCTAGATTAAAGTCTAATTGTAACTCTAAACTGTAAAAAGAAAAAAATAGTTTGTTTTTTAAAATTTTTTTTAATTATTTGATGCACGAGTGTCTCATTTTACAAGAAAGATTTTTCACGAGCTAAAGATAACGCATTCTGATTTTCTAATCACCTCATTTGAATAAATTTGAAGGAAGATTTAACATTAGAGTGAAGGAAGAGAAAGTTAAAAAGAGTTAAATGTTTAAATAAAGATTTAACTTTTTGATTGCGTTTGAGGAGGCAATTTTGCTTTTGATTGATGAGTTCAATCAAATGTGGTAATTTGTGTCTCCTATTCTAACGTTTTTTCTACTTTTTCTTCAAGTATGGGGGCCCCTTCTTGTTTTGATGGCGTGTTTCTTGTCATAATTAGATGGTGGAAATTCCATTTCCGTGCAAATGACGATTGCCCACATCATACGCACATTTTAATTCCGCAAGAAACTTGCTAAGAAAACCTTAACTAACTGATTTGCATGCAACAAAGTGAGCAACGCGCCGGAGTAAAGGAAAATTTTCGGCACGAACGCTCGAATGTGACGTGGTTTGAGCGTCTGAAAATAAAAATATGTGTATATCCCAGTATAAAGAAGCGGAGCGAATTGCTCGAGTTTGCAATATCGAGGTTCTGTATGAGTTTCAGAAGCTCCACCTGGTGTTGGCCTCGTTTGCGTCAATTTATTCAGCGTTCATTACAATTAAGTGTAATTGCGAACGCGGGTTTCTGTGTGATAGGAGACGCTTTCGAGTTCAAAGACTTCTGTCCTCTGTAGATTGTCAGGCCTAACTTTAAATGCTTTAAATGTAATTTCAGTTGAGTTGTTTGTATCGTACGAAACGATTTTCCTTGCAAGTTGGGGTTAAATACATCATTTAAACGGGAGTAGAAAGTGATAAAAATGACGTATCAAAATGTGGTGATGAATCAGTTAATATTTTTTTTTTGCTTGGATACTTTTTAAAATTACTTTTTTCATCTCGTTTGCATCATTTTTTTTAAAGCTGCGTTGGAATTAACTCTTAACCTTTGAATTTTTATTTTTGTAATTTCACACAATTCGATATTTTGACATTTATTTCTATGTTTGAATACGTCGTATCGTGTTTCACCTAAACCATGATTGGGATTAAGTTTTCAGTGACTATAAAAAGGCATATAAAATAGGCATTTTCTTAGCCAGTAGTGCACATCGATTCTTATTTCACTAGGGGGAACTATCAAAGTTTAGAAAATACGCTCAAGTATGGCGTTTGGAAAAGCAATCACCAATCTAGTATGGAGTTTTCCATTTTACAACGGAAAAGGAAAAAAAAATAGTAAATATAAAACCTTATTCTCTCTCCGTCGTGGTATTGTACGGTATAAAATGGGGAAAAAGTAGTTCAACAAATTCAAGTTAAGGTTTAATGGTGCTCAAAGCAAAGCGAGCATCTTAAGGAAGAATACCATTGTAAAGGAGTCCATTGGGCGGGTGATAACCTTTAGCCTTTGAAACAAAGCAGGGGATGTGTACATTGCAAACTGAAAAGAAAAGCGATGATCATATAATAAAGTGCTGCACTTTATTGTTATTCTTTTCTAAAAGTAAAGAAAAAGGATTTTTAAAAATTGCATTTTTATCGTGTTTTGTCGTACAATACTCTACGGGGTTGTAAAAGCGCGCAGTGGACTGCGAGAAATTTTTTTTCTTTGTGGTATTTAGCGACTTAACATTAAAAATTTGTATTTCCGTTTATACAGGAAGCTGAAAGAAATTCAGTGAAATGTCTCTGAAATTGTAAATGCAATCATTGAACATACAATTTTAATAAGGACGAGAAAACTCTGACTCTCAAATGATCGCTTTAAAGTGCATATAAGACATTCCAAACTCTTTGCGTAATGTCTTATGCATGTCTCTCGATTGTATCTCGGGCATAGCCTGAAGGAGATTTGCATTTGTTTTGTTTCGACGTGGAATGGAATGGAAAATTTATAGTTTTGTGACTTAAAATAACCGAAAACAAATTTACTAAAAAATTCAGTCATTGGTGAGACGTACGTCACTTTAAGCAGGGAATCAAAGTTTTCCGTTTGTTTGTTTGTTTGTTTTCCAGCCAGATTATATTCATGTTGGCGTACGGATTACAAACTTTTCGAGTGAAATTCACTCAATAATTTACACGCGGTTGCAGGGTATCACTATTATACCTTTAAGGTTTTTGGATTGTAGTCTAGACTTGTATACTCTTGTGAGAATTATCGATTGGTATTTTTAGTATGCTCTTTGGGAATTTTTATTTGTCGTGTGGATTAAGTGTTACGAAGGAATTAATGAGGAGTTGCACAGTTTTGTAATTGTTTTTCATAAAGGATGCATCGGTGGGACTCGGTTGGGAGATTAAAATACGCTTGGATTTAATACGGGAGTCGATGTTACGTTGATCATGAGAAAAAATGGTAATCATGTGCTATGAGAGATTTTTGGGAAAAAATTATAGGGATTATATTCGGTTTAATATTTAAAAAAAATAATGTTGGGTTTTGAGTATATATGGGAAAAATTCTGTAAGGAAATGATTGCAAAAGCTGTGTGGTCGGCGAAGAATGTTGGACATAAGATTTTGTTGTTGAAATAAGTGTGGTAAGCTGATTATTATGTAAAGGCTATCGACACTGCTGCGAGCAAAGGTGATTAAAATCGCGGTTTGGTCGATGCATAACTGAAAGTTTTTACCGGAAGGATGTATAATCGTGAGGTATTGGAGTTATGAGTCTGGGAAAGTATAACACAATCCTAGAGTTTTCCTATAGAATGGATCTTCCGACCATTTCTTTGTATTGTAGTTTTGGCTTTGGACACTTTTTGAAGAAACCCCTGCAGTGGTTGGAATGTGACTTCACTGCAAGGCAAATTCATAACGTCGTTAGCCGAGTTCAAAAGCTCTCTTCGATTTCGCAATTTCCGCCGACATTCATAAAAATCTCGTTGACGGGCTCCAAAAATCCCCTGAAAATTTCAAATCTTTAACCACAAAATCATTAAAATAATACCTAAACACTTTCAAAATCCCAGAAATCCTTAAAAATTCCAAAAATTTTACAAAATCTTACAAAATGTACACAAAATCTCTCAAAATCTACATAAAATCTCTCAAAATCTACATAAAATCTCTCAAAATCTACATAAAATCTCTCAAAATCTACACAAAATTCTCTTAAAATTTCTCAACCTTTACCAACCTTTACCAAATCTTTTAAAATCTTAAAATCTCGTCGACAAATTTGGTTTTCCCGACAGAATCACTTTTTTTTGTCAATTTTTTATTTTCTTTTTTTACCTTTCCAAAGCTGAAATCAGATTTCGTCGTTTTCATCAAATTGACGAAATCTGATTTGAAATTCGAACAGACAGAACGCAACCATTATTTTCGTCTTTTACCTGTTTAAAGTATGGAAAAAACTTTTTCTATTTATTCCATCTGCTTTATTACCATCTGGACAAATTCCATTTGCATGTTCCTTCTCCTTTTCTCTCCTTCCTTCCCTAATTTTTTTTTCTAAAAATTCTTTTTGCAAAGAAAGTATAAAGACATAACTTGGGATTACGATGAGAAAGCAGATCTTACCCTTGGGTGGTTGTAATAGAGAATTGTACAACATTGACTGATTCGTTCTTTTCCTATCTTGCATGCTCCACCCTCGTCTCATTTTTTTAAACATTTTTTTTTCTTCTTTCTTTTTTATCAAATATATCAGGCATGTTTGGGAAAGAATGTATGTAAAATATTGGTATATTGATTACCAATAGTCTACTTTTTTATTATTTTCAATATTTCCCTAGGAAAGAGAGAAGGGAAGGGGATGTACGTATCCACAGAAGGTTTGATTAAATCTGAGTGCAAACTATAAGATACGTATGCGTAGATTGATTTTGAAATGCCTTGCAGCATATTTAATTTGATTAAAATTGGGAAAAAAATTTTCATAGTAGGATACTTTCTTTATGTCTTCACCCTTCATTTATCAATCAATTCCTGGAGGAAGGGTAAGCGGATTCGTGAATAAATTAGTTGTAGCTGAAGGCTTGTGTATTTTTCAAATTTTCCAATTCTCTATAAAAGTAGTTGTGCTGCTGCCGGTTCTTAACTCGGAATTTTCTGTCGTGTGCCGGAATTAGAATTCGGTGTATTGACGTGTGAGACGTCGAGGAATGCAAATGTAAAAGCAGACCGTCAATATTGAAAGGAAAAACAAAGTTAGCATAAGGAGCGTGCATCGATGAATATCATTTTAAAGTTGACATTAAGATGAACATCTTTTCTTTCTTTTTAAAATAAAAAGTAAATTTACGTTTTTTTTAAAAAATATTATTAAATATTTATATTTCAATTTCATTTTAGGACTAATAATTTACTTTACATTTATTTAACCTAAAATAAAAGTGTCGACATCTGCCGTATCGTGTGGCAGTAGTAATCGGTAACAGGTGGAAAGTGTATAAAGATCTCGACTCGGGTTCTTCAAATCGTCGGTTTAAAAAATGGTTTTCGGTGTATTAAAACGAGAATTTTCTTTTGTTTAAACGGGGGAACAAAACCGAAGTAAACACGGTCGTTATTGGTTTAGTTTTAAGTGTGAAATAAGAATTTAAGTCGACTCATTTCGCTTTTATTAACCGCCTTCTTAGTAGTTTTTGAAATATTTTATTAATAGAGGTGTTGGAGGTTGCTTTAAGCTGCAACTCGTACATTTATTTTGATTACAACTGCAATTAATGCGTGCAAAAGTTGACTATAAAGTTGTTTGGTATTAGAAAGTTAGTTTGAAACTGTTTAAAACTGCATGAGATCAATTAATGGAAGAAAAAGTAGAAGATTTATTATTCAAAGTGGAATGAAAGAATCTCAAACAGAAGAGAGTCGAGATTGATTTATCTCGTGCTAGCTGTTCTAAATTGTTCGATGGAAGGTCACATCAGGAGCCAAGAACATGAAACTGCTCCCGAAGCAGCACCTGGGCAACCCTGTCAGGTCGCAGTAAAAAAAAAAAAAATATCGACTTTTGAAAGTCCACCTCGAGATGACAGTTGAGTAATATTAATGTGTTTGAACAGAAAGTTTATCTGAAAGGTTTTATTTTAATCTTTATTAGAGGCGAGAGGACTAATTGGGTAAAAGCTGAAGAGTTTTTTCAATTAATTTGAGGTATAAGAGAGGAAATCCTAGTGTCATTAGAGAGGAGAGTAATTTTGAGGAATACCTACATCCACACAAAGAGAAAGTGGAAACAAGCTGTGATTTTTATTGCACAAGTGAGACTTCTCATAATTGAAGAGACATCACCCCGTAGGGAGAGATTTGAGCATAACATGGAAAGAGAAGAATTTTATTACGCTTGTGGAGTGTTGTTTTTCCTGTGCGAAAGTCTAGCTGGCTCGGGGAAAAAAAAAGTAAGGCTTAACACATCAAAGCCGAGATACTCCGGTGATACGATTTATGGCATCGTTTCATCCGTCGTTAAAATATTCGATTTCTTGCATTGTGATTTTCGGTGCAATTAGACGGAGGAAGAAATAAAATGGAAAAGTTTGCAGTTTACTATAGGCAGCCATTTCTGGCACTGTTTTATAAAGGGTCATTAAGTGAGAATGTAGTCATCAAGGAGAAAGGAGAGAAAAAAAACAATTCAATTTGGTTCGTTTTCAATCTGATCTTGATATAGTACATAAATAATTGTATCAGCTGTGTCAAGGAGTTTCCCATTAGAAGAAACTCGTCGAGTAGCAAATTAAAAAATATTGCTCCACTTTATTCAATTTTACGTGTTGGAAATGCGGTTGATTAAGATGACAAAAGATGAATTGTGTTGGAACCGAGAAAGAGAGAGGAGGATTTGAGATCTATTTATGTGCAACACTATTTATAGGCTTAAACCTGCCTTTGTTCTACAAAATACTACGTCATTTGTAACATATCACACGACTATAAATCTAGCCCTTATGTGAATGAATGGCGGAGAGGGGGGAGGAAAAAAATTTAAGTTGGTGAAATGTCACCACTTGACTTGTGATGATCCGCATTACAAAAACATTTCTGAACAGAAGCAGTTGTTGTATAAAGATGAAGGCAGTCGTTTTGAGAGGAAGGAAGGAAGTGGTAGCCTCATCCCTGCTCTCGTGATTCCTTCTCGCATACACGAGCAACCAGACCCCTTGCACTGCAATCGATTGTGTTGTGCATTGGTTTCTAACCCAGAAAGTGCGAGAAGAAGAAGAAGAAAAGACAAACACAACCTAATAAGAAAAGCAAGAGAACAGCGTCACACAGCTTAGGGGTAATAACGAGTGTTTATTTTTCAAAGTAAACGCCCGTACCTGAACTTACTTGTATTTATTTTTTACTTGTGTTTTTATTTCTTCTGGTTAGATAAATATTCACGGAATGTGAAGAAAGGAAAAATATTTTAAATAAAATCTGAATGTTGGTGAGAAATGATGAAATGTTTATGCCTCTTGTGCATTGTGTGCTCGTGACGTGTGGGGGAAATATTCTGCATGGCAATCATGCCTTGCAAAGTTGCGCACGCCTGCAGAAGAAGTGTGGGATGGCGAAGATGTGTGAGTGTGAGAAGGGAGAGGGATAGAAAAGGCCGGATGATCATTCGTCATTGGGTTTGTGTTGCATTTCTCGCCGCAAGAGGCGCGTCTGACCCCGAGTTCCTTTCGCCATTCATCATCACTCCTCTCTTGTGTTCAGCCGTATTGGTGGTCGAAGAAGATTTTCTAGGATTTCATCTTATTTTTTTCTTCAACGTTTCTTTATAATTGTCATCTCCTTGTCATTATTTATTTTGGGAGGAAAAAATAGAAAGTTTGTTCCGTTTGTGTTTATATACTTGTAGTCGATGTTAGACAGTTTGTGTATTTCGTAAAGGGAAGCAAATACGGAACGAAATTGAGAAAAATTTAGCGAAATTATTTCAAAATTTTCCGTTTGCGTTTTGATTGATTGCGAGAACGAAATTTACCCTCGGAAACTTCAGTTTTTTTTTTTTATTTCATTCAATTATTTATATTTTTTGTTTGTCAGTTACAAATTACGATGTAAGAAATCATTCTGCATGCGTCTGTAACGTTGTAGACATGTTTCCGATAAACACCTGGGTTGCACTATAAAGAGATATGCTGTTTGCACGGAATTATTCGAATTTTCACTAAACCTACCTTAATTACAAAGAACTTTTGAAATTTTTGCATCTATTTTAACGTTCTTAGGTACCTTATTAGATTTTATGAAGTGTGTGCATGCTCGCAACTTTCGTGTCGATTTCAGTTGCTGTCTCAAAACTCAATTTTTTGCGGGTTGCAGCCAACGAAACGAAATTATTTTTCTGATTTTTGCGTTGTTTGGCAAATTTGCAGTTTTCGGAAACTGTCTATTATTTGTAGGAAATTACATTTGCATATAATAATTTGCGTCCAGGGCAAACAAGCTTAAATACACGTAACTTCGAACCAAACCAGCTAAGAACACAAATCCATTGCCTTATGGCAAACTTCGCCAATTTAGTATTCTTGGAAAACAAATGAAGTAACATGACTGTGAATAGAGACAACAAACAAACTACCACTTATATAAGCAGAATAAAGTAAACGAAAGAAGACAAACGCATACTCATGCAAATGTACACAAAAATGGTGCAGTAAAATACGACGATAAATGATTTTTACGCCTTTACAACCATGCGAGAAATAAATAGCCCACACTTATACATTTATATATAAATATATATATTATTTTCCAGGAATATAAAAATAAATCTCCTCCTTCAAAGCGATTTCGTAAAGATCTATAGTTCATGAAATATTCATCAATTTCTCCTTAAGCATAAAGACAAGTTTGAACGGGTCGTGTTTATACTGAAGTTAAAACTGCGGGATGAGCCAACGAGCTGAGGGGGAGCTGGAAAATGTAGGTTGCCGGGGACGGAACCTAAAAAGACTCGACTTGTCTCTGCCTCTGCCCTCGAGACACGGTGACAACACATAAAGAAATGTCATTTAATATAAATAGACGGTTTAAAGTATAAAAAGCATAAGGACGTTTGCATTAATACATATGGTAAAATAAAGGGGACGGGGTGGATGTTGGTAACTGGGGCTTCTTTAAATCCAATATACCCTCGACGACTTGCGGGAATGGCGAGCAAGAGAGAAGAAGAAGAAGAAGAACGGGCACGAGTTTGCTCCGAGGCAATCGGAGAAGCTCGTTTTGGTGAAAACGTCAGAGGCGCAACGGAAATGGTAATGTTCAGGTAATGCATAGGGGATGGGTTGAAGGGCGATGGGACTTTTTTTCTTTTTTTCGTCCAAGTTTCTTTTTTCTTCCTTTCTTCCTCCCACTCCCACCCTTTAGAGCATCTCTTTCACATCCGTCTTTTTTTTTCTTTGTCTGCTCCGTTGGTCCTAAGGCGCTGCTGACTGAGGGGGGAAGAAGTTATGTCGATCTGTCACATGGGTCGCTTTGCTCTTAAGGTGGTACATGTGAAGGAGGTTCAGGGGGCGTACGAGTGAGAGTTTTGCGCAATATTGCAGCTTTCAATAACAAGACCTGCTCGTCTACAGTCCTGTCTCCTATATTTACCTCATGGGTCAAACTAGGTTAGTGGTTATTGTACACTTGGGGAAATTTCTAATAAGAAGGAGTTGAGTTGTGCGCGAAGCTTGTCTTTTGTGTTTGAATTAAAGGGTTACTAAAGGTGAATAAAACTGATAAAGTGGGTTTGTTTGTGACGAGCTTTTATTTTCGGTGGGAAGCAATAATGAGTTTAGGCTTCGGAAGCCGTTCCGTCAAGTACAAGTATGTCGACGAGTTATGATCAAGTAAAATGGAGATTTTACTCGGCTCTATTGCAAAGGAACGTTAAAGAGGTCGTTAAGTTTATCTGTTTATTTTTAATTCCTGAATGAAAACGGCGTTTTATTGACGACCTATTAAGTCTCGGCATGGAAGTGAGTAAAATTATGATGCGTCGAGTCAATAAGAAGGAAAGTATATGGTTGGGAGAATGTTTTGTTTGGGATTATCGGCTTGAAAAACAGTCGACTCGGTTGATAATTCATGGTTTTGATTGTGTGACCAATGTCCACATTGAGTACGAGCAACTGATCGATGAGAGCTACACAGAATTCTCTGATGGACAACCTGTAAACACTTGTCACGAGAGAATGCTCTGTGTGGATGGTATAGAGATGCACCGTGTGACTGTTTGCTTTTCTAACATATTGAGGTTAGCCATACATACACTGCTCTATAATGGCCGTCGGTAAACAAAATGGCTAGTTTGTGATAAGATTTACGGTATAAAAGGAATGGGAAGCACACAGAATACATCAGGTTAAATAGAGAGTCGTATTTACAATTTAATAAGTGCAAAGGTGTTTGGAGAATGTAAAATAGTTCATTATAATGTTGTGCACTGTCATTTCGATTAGTTTGTGAAGGTTAAATTGGAAATGTCAGTTCCATGGAGGTCCATTAACATTCGAATGTTGTTAGAACGTTTACATAAAACTGTTTGAAAAGAAGTAATTCGATTTGCAACTCGACTGTCATAGTCGATATTATGGAAGAATTTTTTCTTGCTCGCTTCTGGTTTATCTTAATGTATATGCAGGTTGTAGGTTAAAAACTTTTTTGATTTGTGAAAAGCGCTCGGAGTTTATAAAATTACTAGCTTGTAATTATTTGTTGATGAATTAGAAATTTGGGTTTGAATATCCACTCGTGTTCCAGATGGCCTGACCACAACGAGCAGGGTGAAGCGAAATTGCATGAAATTTAGGAGAAATTTATTCATAATGCAGATATAAGCTGTAAATTAAAGATAATTTAATAAGAAAATATTATATCAATTGCAAATTTCCTTATTAAATTATTTGCAAACTCAGATCCAACTTAATATATAATCCAAGAGAAAAGTTTTATATCAAATTTCAAGGAGAAGTTGTAACATTTATAAAGCGGTTTTAGGCACAAGTTTAAAGTTGTTTACCATTCGACATAAATCATTAAGGAGTCATAGCGATGATTACATGAGTTAGGAATTTGTAATTCGTAATTACCTTCGCATATACACCATTCAATCCCCGTGTTGCTGTCAAGTTGCTAATTAGGCAATGGTGATAACATTAGTTTCATCTCTGCCAATTAATTTCTATCTTACCTGCTGGCGTTTAACTGGTTATTAACTTTAAATAGGCCTAAGTATGTTGTTTTTTATGCAAAGAAACGGGAGAGGGAGAGGAAAATGTAGTCAGCAATCTCAGGAATGTGTTTCGTCACGTTTCGAAGTTGAAGGTGCAATTCAAATTAAGTGTAATTAAAAATAAATTAAATTCAATCGTATGCTAAACTGCTTGTTTAATTCCACAGAGCGGGTTTTAATTTAAACCAAGGCTATTAATAGGTGAATTATTTAATGTGCAACTTTATTATTATAGGATTATTAGCGGGTAAAAGATGTCACACGAGCAAATAAATGCGTGCTAATGTCGAGGCATTTGGTTTGTATGAGTTTCGTTCTCTTCATATGATATCTGTCGACAAGTTTTTAATTACGAGATTTGTGTTTGTACTGTACACACAACTGTTTGGAAATTAGTTAATGAAATGATGGGTTCTGTTTACAACTGCAGTTACTTTTAATGGCCTGAGACTTTTCACATTTTTCTTGGCAGTTGTTTCATCTCGAGACATAAGTTAGATTTACTTTGTTCTGCGGAGAAAAGCTCGGGATTAAATGGCCGGGTCAATTTATTATACAAAATATAGGCTGCGAGTTGTAAATTTTAAAGCCAGTGAAGCGGAAAGTGATGTGCAAATATCAGCAATGAATTTTCATTTGCAGAATGAAGCTGTTCACTCATCAGATTGAAATGAATGGTTTATGTCGGACTTTTATTAATTTTTAGGTAAACACTTCAAGTTTTAAGAAGGGGTAGACAAGTGAGAGCAAGGAAATGAGGGGGAAAAGAAAAAAAAAGGGAAGAAAAATAAATTGCACTTTATTTTAATGAAAATAATAAGAGAGATCAAGTTGAGTGAATAATTAATGAGTAAGTACATGAGTTTTGGAAGATTGAAAAGGCTCAAATTTGATTGCAACGTTGCAGTTCGCTCCTCCTGTTCTTTTCTTCTATCGACGGCGATGTAATTACTCTCGTTGGATCTCAAAAGGTTATTTGAATGACAGAATCATCTTCTTCCTGCTCTCACTTCATTAAATTTTATAGCCACGCGTTTGTTGTGTTTACAGCTTTTTCCATTAATTGGCTTTTGTGTGCAAGTTGAACTGAAATTATATTGTAATCATTTTTTTTCTTTCCTCCCCCTTCCCCCCTTTCCTCTTTGGAAAACTTTAAAAACGAGCCCTCATTTTGGCACGCACTATTCCTTTGAAAGTAAATGAATAAATTACCTAATTCATTAAAATTAGTCCCCCTTCTATTTAGAAAAAAAATTATTTTAACACTAATTACTTTTTTCTTCAGTTTCTAATTTTTATATCAGATGAGATAAGGGAAATTGGAGAAAAGTACTTAACGGGTTTCATAAGTTTTGTAGAACTCCATTTGTTGTGAAAACGAGGTCGTTCTACCGAGGGAGTATAAGAAAAGAGGGAAATGGTGGCGAGCTGTACAGATGCGTTCATGGTCGCGGTGCGCACTCCCGCCCTCTTCACAACCTCTTCATTCATCACCGGGGGACTTTGGCCAGCAGCAGAGACAAGAAGATGGCGATTGTAGTGGATGCTGTGCTCGGAGAAAGAGTTAGATTCAGGTTAGCGCTGCAGTGGCTTGGTGCTAATTGGGGCAAAGGCGATTGCGGGATTTGATTAGGGCAGACCGTAATAAATTGAGCCTTACACGCTGATTCGACATTCACACTATCCTAAGTTCCTGATCCTAATTATTGGATGTCGCTGGTAAAGCCAAAACCGTTTTAAGGTTGATATTACAATAGTTGGTATGTAGACATACTGTAAAAGAAAAATTTGTATGTATTAAAAATTTTAATGGAAAATTTTTGTTTTGTTTTTAATTAGTTGAAAGGTCGAACGTTGTCTGATGAAAAATTCACGTGGGTTACGTTTGGATGATGATGCTGGAGAAGTTAACCCGGTTTGGCCCCGTATCGAGTAAACTGTTATTAAGAAAGTAGTAGGATAAGGCCCTGAAAGGAAGGGGGCAGGTGGGAGGTTGGTTTTTAAATTAAGAGCCTCTCTCTCATCTCTCGGGGATTTTAATTTTGAAATTAAATCATGAAGCGACGACAGGCATAAAAAATGCATGAGGGGGAAGGAAAAAAATGAAGGTCTCTGTATGGGTCACTGATTAATTCGCGCAATTCATCTTATACCTCACGTTTGCCATCATCCATTCTCTGTGCGACAACAAAGAAGCATCTAGGGTTTGAGGTTCGGCGGAAAATCACTTGCTGGAACTTTTCCCGCCTTTTGTGCACCGATCACCCGAGATGGGAAGGCAAAGGCGCTGTCTGTAAGGCCAGATAAGGCGTGTGGCGCCGTCTGCCGACCCCTTCATCTGGTAGCAAGTGAAAGGATTGCAGGTGATGGGTGTGGGCAGAGGCTTTTGTTCTCGTCTATCTTGACCTAAAAGAAGCCAAAGGTGTCCCTAAGATCTCACCCTGGACTGTTGGTTGCACAATGCTATCAGCAACTAACAGGCAGTGCTGAATAGTGCACATGTGGAATGACAAGTGGTGCCAATTGTGCCCTTTGTTCTAGGCCGGTCTTAATTCTCAGGGTAATTACTAGGAGAAAGGCGTTTTAATAAAGGAGATTGTCTTTAGAGATTGTCCCCTTGCTCATATTGCTGATGGTGTTGATGGCAAATGCTAGTCTACTAGATGCGATATTGACCGTCAGCAAATGACTAGCACAAAGATAGAAAACGACCATTGCTCGCTTGCTTGACTCATGAAATTTTGTTGCTAATTACACTGATTTTTCCTCTCTCTTTTTTTTTAAGTTGTTCGGTTGTGTTAAATAATTTATTCAGAAATTAGTTTTTCATCAGTCGATTTTTTCTATCCTAGTTTTTTTTTTATGAATATACATACAATATCCATTAAGAACTACTGACTGATGCAGGAAAGATATTTTAATGAGCTGGATGCAGTATTAATAGGTATTGACGCGATAGAAAACGCTGCTTTTAAAAATGAACCGAGAGAAAAACTCTAGAGTCAATTCATGATTTTATTTTTTCTTCTGTTTGCAGTTTTCGTACGGTTCATTGAAATTTTCTATTCTGCGGGGTTTTTTCCCCTACATCTCTCCCGTAGGAATTTTTTCTAATGTAGTAGGCGGTGATGTCTGGAATATTGGAAAACGACGAAATAAAGCCTAAACCAAAGGAAGAATGCAACTAAAATTCACACTGGAGGAAAAAAAAAACTTAAAATAGCGTTATCACAATGTACAATGTGCTCCATTCCATTCTCATAATCTTTTTTTATTGGCTTAAAGACTTAAACGTTTTTTTTTCTTTTGATACGTAGGGGATTGGGGATTTTGCTATTGAGATGTCCAGTTTATGGGCTACTAGTTTAGAGAGACCTTAAGCCTTAGGGAGAAAGCAGAATTGGTTTTTCCCCTCAGTTTAAAGATAAAAATAAAGCGAGTCCATGTTGGCATGGAAGGGTTTGTTGGCAAATGACAATCCGTTTCGTCTTTAAGAGATAAATATATATATTTTTTTATTTCCTCTTTTCTTTCGAACGTTCATCACAACGGGTTACATTTCACTATTGAATTTGGAGCTTCTTTGGATCTGGATGAGTGAAGATAGAGCGTTGAGGTTAACCTGAAGAAGGAGCGTCACCCATTCATCAGCAGATGTGACGCCTAGTACGGAGTCTGATAAGCCCAACTATCAATTAAGAAAAGAATACGGGAAAAAGCGCGAGTGGAAGACATGGAAAGGGGGATAAAGAAAAAAAATAGACGAAACTGAAGGAGGCGTTAAAACATTTTCTCGCACAATGGCTGGTGATGTATTGCGCGAAACGGATATGCATCTGCAGTGCAAGGTGGCAATCACACAGTTGCCAGGCAACCAGCCGTCGAATGGATCGGATTGGGCTAGAAGCAAACGCTGCGTCTCTGTGGAAATATTGCATAGAAAAGCCACACTGCACGCTGGGCACAGGTGTAGTGCAGGAAAGTGGCTCACTGGAGGATTTCCGACAAACGAATATGGAGATTGACTACTGGTCTATGTAAACATTAATTTTATTCATTCTCGTGCACATGGGAGGCATTTATTTTAGAAAATTAAAAAATAACGATTTTTTTTTTTTTTTTACTTTATTTTATTTGTCGCAAGTTCTTAAGTTTTATACATTTTGTCGCAGGTGATATCACTGGCTCGTACGAGTTTGCCAAGAAAAAAAATATTTTATTTTTAGGGAAAAAGGAAAGGATTTTCTCTAGATGTTATATGAAATGTCGGAAACGTTGCTGTTGTTGCTGAGTCTGCAACATTTACTAGAAAAAGAGAAAGAAGGAAGAAAAAATTCCATATTTTTTTCCTTTCCCGATCCTTTTTTCGCTTTCTTTTCTTCCCTTTTAAGAATTTTTTTCACTCTTCCATTTTGGTTTGGTTGTTGGTATAAGGAGGAGTGCGGCGCTGAATTGCTTTCTTTTCCTTCAATTTTTTTCCTTCTAGTCTTTCTTCTTATTTTTATTTCTTATAATTTTTTTTCCTGTCTTTTTGCCGCTTAAGATGGCTGTCATGCCACCTTTTCCAAGTTGCTGCCTTTTGCTTGCTGGAGTGTGATAGTCTAGAGACAGCAGTTTGTTGCCCGCAGCTGGCTTACACTTGGCTTGTTTGAGATAGGGCGATGGAAAAGCTGAGACGAGATGAAAGTGGTGATGGGCATCACAATTCAATAAGTATGGCGCCAAGTATCCATGTGGAGCTAATCATTTTGATTGAAAGAAGAATGCCCTGTAAATAGATAAAAATATAAGTAACAGGAAAAATGAGAAGGAAAAAAACGTTGTTTACTACAAAATAGATAGGAAAAAATGTTAAGATAAAAGTTTTTTTTATCTGAAATTCAGATTTCTGTTTACTTTACTGTGAATGATTCGAGCGAATGGAAATTTTTTGTTTTGTGGGATAAAAAAATGTTTTAAAAGTGTTTTCAGAGAAAATCAAATATAATAAAATGTTAAGATTGGAGGAAAAAAATATTGTAAATTTGTTTACTCTCGTTTCGATTTCTTCTTGGTACTGTCTTATGAGCTGAAGAAAGTACAAATCCCTCCCTAGTTTGTTCTTACATTTTGAAAACAAGAGAACCGACGATTTTAAATCACTATTTATTCTCTGTGTTAGTAGGTTTGTTTCAATTTTCTTTTTCTTTCCTCCCTCGTTTTTCTTTTCTATGTATATTTTCCCAAAACGGAGGGGAAGAAAAAATAAAAGGAAAGAATAAAGACGAGAAAAGAAAAGAAAGAGATTGAATCCCATTTGGTAAACAGCAAACTCAAATCAGTTAGATAAATCCCTGCAATTTTCAAAGATTTTCTCATATGAAGACATCCGATGGAAGGTATGGGAAAAAATGGGTTGGAGGAGGAATGGAAAAAGAATAATAATATAAAATTCGTTGGAAATTTGGTTAAAGTGAAAGTGAGTTATGACGAATCGCTTTCATTCGTGTTGTTCAATAAGGTAGAAGTAATCCTTCCGCCATTGCAAAAGCGACACGCGACTTCTGTCGGCGGCATGATCCGTCCGTTTCCTTTATGACGGCTTTATTAGGCCCAACAACTACACGAGCTCTCATTTAACATTTATAATTTCCCAATAGACGTTAAGCTTCTTGTTTTTCTTTTCGTTTTCCATTCGGAAATGATATTGCAAAGAAAATCCAATCAAATTTACATGCAATATACTATTCACTTGTTTAAAATGACACATAAATTTATTATGGGTAATAAAATTACAAAGATGCATTACCGAATAAGGAGGGTAAGCTATACATATAAAAAAATCGGATCGAATGAGTCTTCAATTATTTACAACGCATTTTAAATTCCTTGCCTTTAAGCCGCGTTGAATTTGAAGTCGAACAACTCCGATCCATTACAGGCCACCCTTCAGTTTGACGTGGTTTTGCTGGGGTCGTAGGGTCTGCTCGCCTTTTTTTTCCTCCTCTTTTCCTGGTTGGCAGTAGGAAGTCGGATCATGTTCACTCAGAGATCACAGCAGCAGGGGTCTACCACTGGCTCATCGCCAGCTCAATATGATACCCTTCCCCTTCTCTCCATCTCTTCTCTCTTCTCTTCTCTTCTCCTCCATTCTTACACGTCTTACTCTTCCATTCTCGTCTCTTTTTCCTTCATAAACACATGCCCCTGGCCCTCGGTTGCGTCTGGAACGGCTTTCTTTTCACGATATTTGTCTTTCGCAACTCTGAAACGGGACGTAATGAGCATTAAACAGACTCGTGCGCGTAAATATGCAGTGGAAAGAGGAGAAGAAGAAATGTTTTTCACCTGTCCGTGGAATACGGAATCTGTTGATTTACGTTTGTTTGCAAAAGCAACAGTTTTAAACAATGGCCTGCCCGTTGTAGTAAACAAGAGAACTGTCTCGAACGCGGGAAACGAATCCATTAAGAAAGTGAGTGGCGACCATTCATGCGTGGGCGTGAGAGCGCTTTCGTGACAAAGATGGATTGGTGGCTTGGTGTGGGTTGTTGGCCACTCTAGAGGCAGGAAAGACAGGAAAAACCCCCATCTTTAAGAGAGTTGCTGCCGTTTGGAGAAAAATTATTCCCATAATTCCCCATAGTGACGTTGCGGAAACCGTTGCTGAATATATATTTAAAAGTTTTATCCTTGTTATTTTTCCTTTCTCCCCGGATGAAGAAAAAAAATTATAGGTTTAACCCATGTAGACATAAATCTTAAATTGATTGATATTTGACATGTAATGTTGTAATAGGAAAGTTGTTTCGATGTAATTGATTGAGCAAATAACTACTAAGTTACGTACCGGAGAGGGTTTTCAGGTGAAAGTATCGATTGACGTAAGTTAATAATTGGAATCGATTTAAGACCGATGTGATTAATTAGTGTTGGGCATATGCGTTATTGCAGTTGCACGTCGACTCGAATCGATTAAGTTTTACTGTACTGAATACAAAGGGCTTGATTGACAAGTAATTAAATATAATTTTGCCTTTTTGGCGTACAGTAGATCGTTTTTCTTTTTCATTTCATTTCATTGTTCGAAAGGCTGAAAGCAATTAATGAATTGCAATAATAAAATTAATTTATGGCCGTTTTCAATTTGGTTTTGGGCTTTCGGCAGATAGAATTGGAGAAACAGATGGTTTATCGATCAAGTGAAAGGGTCTTCCTGGGATTTTATTATTTCTTAAAGGTTGGGCTGGGGTTGTGTGTATGGCAACTTTTTTTCTTTTTTTTAGTGAATGTTAATTTTAATTGGAAACTTTACAGACCATCAGGGGGGAACGCTCAATTAGGTGATAAAAGAGAGAAAGAAAAAGGAGATAAAGAAAAATCAATTGCTAAACGCCTTCGTTTTCGGTATAAAAGTGCATATAGTACCGAAAAAGGAAATGATGTAGAAAAAATGTCGAGGAGGAAGAGACGAACTCAACATTCCACAGATGTTCCTCTTGTTCTGCTGGAAAAATCTTTTTCAATCCTCTGCTTTTTCAGTTTTTTCTTCTTCTAATTGACTGCTCTTTTTCAATTAACTGCTTATTTTTTATTTTTTATAATTTTTAATTTTTTATTATTTTTATTTTCAAAAGATTAAAAAATATTTTTCAAAAAAAATTGTTTGAAGTTTAATGGTTGCAATTTGGAAGGGTAGTAATGAAAAGGATTGATAAAGTGAACTTTTCATAGTATGAAATAGTGATTCACTTGTTTTTTTTTTTGCTATTATGATCATGCTTTACTAGTAGTTTAATCTCAATTTACATTTTCATAAATATCAAATTTTACATGTTTATTTTTTTCAGAAATCATTTTTTAGAATATTAGAATGTGAGAATTGTGTGTGTTCCTTCAATATGCAGAATATATATATGCAGCATTTGAAATACGAGCAAGTGTAAAAAAAAAATCCAATATTCCGTGTCTGAGACAAATGCGTTTTTTTTTATAGGCGATATTTCTAAAGTTGTTGTATACGGAGCACGAGCCCGCATATTACACAACTGTGTTATTTATTTTTTGATCTCCGTACTCAGTAGCCGTTTCGAGACCAGCACACTCAAATTGGTACGTGTTATTTAATGCCAAAGTGCGCCGTACACGGTTTTAACCTGCATAAATTGTTTATTTATATTAATTTCCCTGCAACTAGGAAGATAAAACGAAGAAGACTATCGAGTTAAAACTAAAGGAAGGGTAATAGTTTGCCATTTATCATTACAACACATGCGCAATATGTGGCACGTGTACTGGAACGAGAGATGGGGGGAAATGTTCCCACATTAATTTTGTTTTTATGGCAGCGGTTATGTTTTAAAAATGTTTATTCAACTCATTGTTGGTGTACCCGTAAAAAGAAAGATCAAGGGCTTTTTATATGGCTTGTAATTATTTATGTGCAGTGTTATACACATAACGTAAGTGGAAAGAAAAGCGTATGAGACTGAGAAGCCCCTACATCAGTTTAAGTCTTATGGGGCCATTATACCATGCAAATATTAGAAGAGGCTTGTTATTAACTCCAGAGGTTAACACCAGACTCGATCAACAGTCGTACGTGCATTGTATACAACAGTTTTAATGGTTTCTAGAGTGGAAATTTCCATTTTAGCCAAGGATCAAACAGTTCCTTTGTTGTGTTTGTAATTTTTCTTCTCGAAGTTTTCCCCTTACCACTATAATTGTTTTTTTTCCAGGTGATGGGACTGTAAGTACACAAAAAAATGTGGAAATAAAAAAATACGTGAACTAAAGCACCTGTGTTGTGCACTATAGAGTACATACTAGAAATTTAAGAGGTTTTTTTTATTTTCTATTTTCACTTTGCCAATTTTTTCTATATATAAAGCTGTTTAATCCTTTATGTCCATAGAAGAAGAATAGAAAGGTGATTTCATAGCTTCAAAGAAAAATAAGCAGGTTTAAAGAAGTTAGTTGAAATAAGTCAGGTGAAATGGAAAATAAATAAAACCGTATAACATGAAAGTGTATACGGCATCTAGAATAACATTTGGATAAGAATTTCTGTATTGTGTGGCTTCAACTTGAGAAGAATCGAACAAACAGTATTAAATTAAAGAGGATTATTTTTCAGAAAATTCGTTTTTTTCGCTTACATTTATTTTTGAGCCAAAATGATGATTAAATAGTATTTTTGCGTCATTCGGTTGAAAAATTGGAAATAGAAGTTGAAGTAATACTTTGCTAATGATGCACTTATCCCTTTTTGTATCCCCAAGTGTATCTATCATTTGATATCGTTTGATACGAAGTGGGTTCTAATGCAAGTTGGAATGAGGAAAGAAAAGGTCATGTATGTTTCGTGAGCAATCATCTTCCCCTTGGAAACTGTTGCCATAGCAACTGGTAGCGGGTGCCTCACGCTGGTGTAATACAGTTTCTTTGAACCGAAACGAGCTCAAGTGGTTCTTGCTCATGATTTCCCAACCAATTCTTCCTCTCGTATTCTCTCTTCCTTTTCCATGCGGAGTTGCCATCTTTTCTCACTAATAAAGGAAATGTGAAGCCAGTTTTGTTTTGGCCCCTCCCTTGTCGCCACTCATCCAATATTGATTCCTGACGTTGGCATGGCGGCTGCGAAGTTTTAAGGTTGTACGTTTTAAGTGGTAAAAGACATGTTTGCTGATTGACGGCCGGTGACGGTTTCGAGTCTGAAATGGTCGCAACCACCAGGGGAAAGTGGTTTATTCTGTTGATGATGTGACACAAATGTTTGAAAATGGAAATTTATAATATTTTAATATCATATCGGACTCGTTGATGATGCATTTTACTGCATCTTCATTACATTTTAATTATTTTAACTGTTTAGAACTTTAAATTAGGAAATAAGACTTGTTTTTCTTTTACTGCAATCCCCTCTGGGATTATTTTTTTTATTCTCACAGATTTTCTTGTTAGCATAATTGGTTAGATTTGTTGATACCATAAATGGAAAATTAGAAGAAATTAAGACGTCGATATTTCCATGTCGCAGCATAAATTAAATATTCAAATTTTTCCATTTCATTTTATTAATTTATTAAATTATTAATGACTATATATCTTTAATACACAAAGATACCTTTTATGCATGTTTGCATTTTGTTTTCATTCTTTTTTTTCCATGTTTAAGTTTTGACATTTTACTTATCTGCTATTCTCTTGCTATTTTCTCTTCCTTCGCTGATGAGGTTGTTTGCTTGAAACTGTTTGCATTTGTTAGACATGCATGGCCTATCACTTGAAGAAAAAGAGCCGAGTGTGTGTAGAAGAAAGTGAGCACTTGCATCGCATTGGCATGGTGATCCTTTTAGTTGCACTTTTTTTATTCTTTTCGGAAAGGAGAAAATGTTTAGTTTAAGTTTGTGTGTGCAAAAGACAGGACAAAGCAAATTTCTTGGTTTAATATAAGAAGACAAGCGATGCAATTAAAGGTCTAAACGTGACGTTTCATTGATCTGGTTGGCTTGTAATTAATGGTAATTTTATTCGTGCAGCTGTGGAGGAAGACACACGGGATAATTATCACTTCAGTCTAGCTACTATTTTACTCTGCTTTTTTCTGAAATTTAATTTCACCCAATTTTCTTTTTCGTTTTTTATAAAAAAAAGAATGAAAGGAAAAAAAGGAAGATAGAAGGGAAACACGCCACAGAGAGCTTAAGGAAAATATACCCTAATCATATTTTTGGTTCAGCATAACCCCTTTAGAAAATATCTAATCAGTAAAACCGTAATTGAATTTCATGAATGGAATTTTTCAATTTATTTATTTATTCTGGTATTGCCATAATTTTGTTTTTCTGCGGTTGCCTAGTTTCGGGCGTTACTAATTAATATCTGCCGTTACCTCGAGCACACTTTACTAGAATATTAGTGATCGACTAAACAAAACAAACCCCTAAAAGACCAACAAAAAAAAGGTTAGAGAACAAAAACCCTAGTTGCTTCAAATTGGTGGTATGAAAGGAAGAGTGCACTCTCATTAGTGTACTCACTTACCTTAACCCTCGAAACTTGAGAGTCATCACGTAAACAACAGTCAGCTGAAACTCAATTTGCAGCTTACACGATAGTTTATCCAAATACTAACTAAACGCTACACAAACAACAAACCGATACTAACTGTATAAGCATTATGGATTTGAATCGTAGCCACGTTTGTGTTTGTACATCATTTCGACGCTGCTGCACAATTTGGAGAGGTGTTTGTGTGATTTGAGGGCACTTTCACTAGGATTACGCTCGTGAAATTTGGTGAGAACTTGTTTTCACAGTATGGCTCAGTACTCTTGAAATTTTAAGCGCTTAATTTAACCGGAAGTGTCACTTTCTCCCGTTCCAAATTGCAGTGCAATGTCGAGAAGGAGAGGAATGCCCACCACAGTGTTGAAATTTAATCACGCGCACAATAGAATCAGAAAGGTAAGACGATACCGAGATAGAATAACTTGGTAAATGAGATTCTATGCAGCCTTTCCTCCAAACAAACCGAGAGAGAGAGTCATCAGCGTGTGTGTTGGCACTTGGCAGTGGCACAAACCGTGTTCTCCACTCCACTCCAAACTTTCTACGACCTACTTTGATAAAAATTGAAAGATATCTTCGCGACAGTATTGAATAATCAGTTCCATCTGGGCCATCAAATGTGTTGATCAGATATAAGAAAGTGGGAACCATCCAAATTCTTCTACTGGGCAATCACTATTGAGAACGGAAGCAGAAAATGAGCTGGAAGAAGCAAAGAAAAGTTGAGATCAGCTGAGGTGGAAAGTTGAGCCCATTGCTTGCAACTGATATGGAGAATACAAAAAAGGTTGGTCGCTTGTGCAAAGGCCGATTAATTGGCAACCAGGTCGCGGCACATCTAAGCAGGTCTTTATTCCTGGACCTCTCTCATTCCTGGTTTCTTCTTAGTCCCTCGAGATTTTTGAAGGCTCTCTTTTGGCGCCCTCGTTTCTTTTCTCTGTTTTTTTTTCCTCTAAATCTATAGATTTTGCTCCTTTTTGTAAGCTGCGTGGGCAGAAATCTTTAAGTAGCTGAGCAGCCGAAAATTAAATAAAACTGCCCTCTTGTGACCAGCTTGTCTATTTCGGTAAAGGAAAAACGGGAAATGTGAAAAAATGTGAGAGTAATTAGGATTGGCTGAGAAATCACTCAGTGTTTTGTCTGGCTTGGGATTTTAAGGGTTATAACGTAATAAGAAAAATCTTTGTTGTCCGTATAGTGGTCGGTGGCCGAGAGAAATTAAGGTTAACGTGTTGTCTATGGATGGAATTGTGTATTAATTCCATAAGAAGGTAAAAAGTAGAAATCGATACGATTGGGTGGCTTATTGAATACGGTAACGGTGATAATAAATTGAATAGATAGTGATCGATTAATGTAAGGTATTCCGTTAATAAGCGCTTTCCGATAAGAGTGTCGACGATGTAATGGAGGCCGGTGTGAATTTATTAGACAAAAGGGTCGTTTGATCGCTTGCACGTTATTAATTGATTACGGTAATTAAATTTTTTTTACGGAGTAAACATGTGAGATTAGTGGGTGTAAAAGTGTAAAACAAAGGCAGAGGAAGCATGAAACGCGAGCGAGGTCGAAAGGAGATAATTTGCTATTGATATTAAATAACATAGATTGCTATTGACAATTATTATGGCTTTGGTTTCCTGTCGTGACTGGTGAGCGATGCTCTATTTATTACATCGGCGGTGCTAAAATTACTTTTATCTCATTATAACGACATTCCATGGATAATTGTAGCCGTGAGCGGTCAATGTGTTAACCCTTGTAGGTCTAAAGGGGTCAAAAACAACAACATTGACCAAACAGTAATCACATTTACGAACACACGAGGAGGGTCATTTCGCGAAAATGTTTTAGCCCTTATTACAAGTAGTTATATCGTGTGGAGAGAGAAAGGAGAATGAATGAATAAATAATAATAAAAAAAACGAAAGTTCTATCTTTATCGCTGGAAAATGTGTCGGAGATGATTTGATTTTACAGTTTTGATGCTTTTTGGCATCAGGGGTTTTATTTGGGCGAGATTATTCTGGCATTTGGGCTTGATAACGCCATTGAATTGTGACACTGCAACCTCGTCTTCGACGAGAGCACGGTGTGGATTTTGTTATCTGGGGGCTTGTCTTAGTGGATTTGGATTGTGGTTTAATGAGAAAGGCCAGGTTTGAAAGATAAAAGGAATGTAAAAGACAGATTATAGGCCTAACTTGGTTGATAAGGATTAATTGCCTCGTGTCCAAAAGTGAGAAATGCTTTTCCCAGTTTCAGACGAGTGTCAACTGCATGACGTTACAAGAAATGGACGAAATTACTGTAGTTGAGAAATTAAAAGAAAAAAGTGTAAGTGTGGCACTGTGGCTGACTGAACAGAAGTGGGAAAAAATGTGGTAAAGAAGAGATAAGGGAAATCGAAATGAAACAAGGTATGGCATAAATGATGACAGTTTGGGTAATAGGACAAACATTATTTCTGGAAGGAGATAGGATGTAAAGGTTGGGGTTGCACTGTCAAAAGCCATTGGTTGTCTCTTTCCTCCATGACAGCGATGAAGGAAATGAGCCAAGTCATGTCAGACGAGCTTTCATTGCATTCTGTCATTGACCCAAATTGACTAAAATAAAAAATAAATAGAAAAAATGTATTTGCGGGATTGAAAAAAATGAAAAACACAAAGTGCACTCAGTTTTCCATTTTATACATTGAAAGAAATTTGTTTAGCGTGAAACGAGAAGGGGATTGTAGCGCTATTAGCAAACTCGCGCTATCTTAACTCAATAATTGACCAATAACAATTCTAATGGGCCGCGTTTGGCGTTAATCTCGAGCGTTTCATGGACAGTTATGTTCTGGCCTTGTAGTGGAAGAGGCCCCCTGGGGAGTTGAGCTAATTGGTGCCTGCAACAACTAATTAAAAATCGCCGCGGTAAAGCGCGAGTGCGTTTTGTTTAGCGTTGGCTTTGGCTTTTGGTGCCATGGCGTTAGTCGACTGCGTTGATGGGTTTCGATTTAAGCTTTGTTTTTAATTGATTGATTTGTGTTTAGGTAATGGGAAATTTATTTGATTCTGTCTGGGTCCAATGGGGTCAATAATGGATTTAACACAAGCACGTGTACAGGATTAATGAGGAATTACACTCGAATGCAATGACTGTTTTCGATTTGAATAGAGAATTCCCACAGAAAGGAAAGTGGAAAAATGTAAAAAGTGTATGAAAAGCGGTACTTTAAGGCTTTTCCCCTTTATTCCTTCTCCAAAAAGTGCCTTAGAAGGCTTTATAGGCAATTGGTAAGGAGACTAGGACATGATTTTGCATTTTATCAGCATCCAATTTTTCAGTACAGTGTTGAATGGTTTAATTCACAATTGATTGCCACCGCGTGTACATAATTTGCACACTGAATTTCAAGTGCTAAGATAAGTTGCAGTTCTTTCTTTCATTTTTTCTACTCGTAAAGTGTATAAATAGTAGGAGGAAAGGAAACGTTTGATGACTTTTTTTTTCTCCCATATGGTGAACGGCAGAGGGAGGGAAAAAAAGGAGAGAAAAAAAAACCATTTTCCATTCATGCGGTGGCATTGTGCAAAAGCTATGCAAAGTTCGACAGTATTCAGTTGGCATGGTTACCACTAATTAGGAAGAAGGGAGGGAGATAGAGGGCTATTAAGTGGAAAGTCCTTGAAGAATAAAACTCTTTAAAAATACCTCGGCCCCTCCTCTTTCATCCACATCTTCTTCCTCTTGTTGTTGCCGAGTGATTAGAGAAGGATTTGAGCTCTTCAGACTTGCTCGTTCCAAACCCTTTCTGTTCTTAATCTACCAGCACAATGCCCAGTAAATGAGGGGAAGAGAACATCCATTGATGACGCCGATGACAGTTTTGCTATCAGGAATAAAGTCAGTGAACTCTTCTCCACAATTCGATATAGGATAAATTGATTTCTTTATATAAAGAAAAAGTGAAAGAATGATTTTTTTCTTTTTTACTGTGACGTTTAATTAAAAATCGTGATTGATAAAAAGATCTTCAGCAATACGGTACATTGACATCGTGTGACATTATAGAAAGGGCTGTTTAGATAGAATAGAAATTCTGCTAGAGTTTATTATTATAATGTAGCTTTTTGCCGCGCAGAGGAATTCCGTTGTAACATTCAAATTTAACCACCGGAATCGATCTATGCTGGTTTGTAGTCAATTATTCCCTGTCAATTAATTATTAAAAATGGTAAATATGTGAACACATATTTTGAATTACTGGCTAATTCAAAATTAATGGATATAATATCGATGTCAAAATAGGGAAAACATAATTTGTGTAAAGCATAGCATTGCAGGAAAGTTAAGGAGCAGCAAAATGGATTCCATGAATAAAAAAACGCTTCGCACTTCTAAAAAATTGAAAACTTATAGAAAACCCTTAGTTGTGCTAAATCTAACGCATTGGATGTGAATTATTAAGGGTTTGTGTGTGTATAGCAAATAAATCCGATGCACTCATTAAAAATGGTAAATCCTTTATGAAATATAAGCAAGGGTGAAAGTGATTCACGCATGCGCTAGCAATTATAGAGGAGCAATTGAATTTATTGTATCAACAAGGGTAGAAACGTGCTCGTATTAGCGGAGAAGAAGAGCCATGGCGGGCGGGCTGGAATGTGGATGGGTGGAATAGAAAATTTCTTGTGTTGAGAAAATCTAATTTATCGCCTGCCGTCTTGTATAGCAGCAGATTGAAAATGTTTGCCTTCCATATTTTATTGCTCGCAGAGCTCGTTACGCAGCCTAAGATGTCGCCTGCAGGCGTCAGGGTCGTCACACGTTGTGCCATCATCTGTTTTTTGGTGACTGCAGGCAACTGGCACACGCGTTTCGTGTCATTCGTTCGGCACTCGCTCGTTGCATTTTCAACTTTTCCATGCGACTCATTTATAAAAACGGGAAGTGATTCTGACATTACACACTCCAGCAACCAGTTTAAATACATTAATGGATTTTTTTTAAAGAGGATATAAGGTGATGGGATCAACAAAGGTTTTATGACTGGATCCTACCCTCGGTGCTGTGTTTTCTCTTCTTCAATGAAATGGGTGTTTTTAGTGGGTGTAGTAAGAATTTATTACCGTCTCGTGCTGTTAATATCTTTTCTTTTAAAAAATACCGAGTCTCTCGAGTCTGATATTGATTGATTATGTGAATTCTACGCGTTTGCTGCCTTAATTATTAATTTGGTTACGGTATGCGTTGTGATGTCGTTAGACGGTTTTTCAGTCGAAAAATTGATGGTCGGATTGATTAGATCGATGCCATTCGTCGTTACGTTTGTCATTACTTTACGATATTTATCGCTAAATATTTATGTAGCATGACAGCTTTAAAGTCTAAATTTGAGGTGGGATTAAGGGATATTAGTGAGTCTTCAATGAAATATTCTTAACTTCATAACACGTGAAAACATTTAATTTACGTCAACCGAGGGTAATCCGTGTTAATTCGCCATAAATTACTAGCTGAATGACATTTTTGGATATAAATTCAGTCCGCCCGCCCGCACTCACTGCTGTGCTGCAGGCAAGTAGTTGATGACGGGGTTGCAACATTTGCTTGATTTTTTTCCCGTTTCTCGTTATATTTCCACGTGAAAAATGCGAATGAGGGTAATAAACTTTTTTTCATATAAAAAATATTTTTTTCACGAGAAAAAGTGTTCATCACTTAATGTGATCACATTTTTTGTGAAGTTAGAATTAATTTTTTTTTTTTATTTTTGAGAAAATTCAGTTTTGTGAGGCAATTCAATTAGGTAGTTCATCCACGATCGAAACCATCCTTCTTTTAGAACCCTAGCTAAAGGGATGAATTCATCAAGCGCGTTTTGGGTTCCTCTTCATAAGCAGTGATTAATGCGAAAAAGGGAGCTGTCACTTGCATTACAGGATAGGACTATGATCATGGAAAGGCAATGACAAATTCTTGACGCTTTCGTAGCAGCGAAAAAGAAAAATTAGCGTTGGTTTTATCTAAGAAAAGGGAGATTAATATGATTGATTGATTAATTGATTGATGTGATTGATAACCTGATAACACCGAAATTTGATTCGTCAAGCTAAACCGCTTAACCGCCATTTCTCTCACTCCATTTCCGGTTTTTTTTTGCAACATGATACATATTTCCCACTTTATTTCACTAAATGGCAATTTTTTTCCCCCTAAATGGCAATTTTTTCCCTTCATTTTTTTTTTATAAAAAATGAAATAAATAAAACAAAGTTTGTTTTTTTTATATAAAAAAAAAATGTTACATTTATTTTCTACATATTCATCTCGTGTCTTTTGTTGTTATCTATTTTCATTTTTTTCATTTTCGAGAATATTTTACTAACAGGAGCGGTCTTAAGATGGCGAAAAAAATTTAGCAGCGCTGTGGTGTGGCAACTCTGTGAATTATGAGCCAGTAAAAGTCAGTGAAACGTCACGAGTCCAGTCTTCTCTTTCCATCTGAGATCTGACCCTGAACCTCATCCTCCATCCCCTTTTCCTTATTCCCATCTTTGGTAGAGATTTTTTTTTTTCCATCTGGTTGGACTCTAGTGACATAAGCAATTGTCCCTTTGGTGCTTCCGTAATAAATCAAAACTTTCTCTCATGCTACCCAGTTTGTTTTCTGCCTTTTGATATTAGGAAAGAGATAGATTTTGCTTCTCATTATGACCATGTGTCGACTTCTTTTAATATTTTTTCCATTTTTCCGCTTTTTTTGTAACGACATTAGCATCGACCGCTCAATTGTTTATTATATTTTTATTTTTAATTTAAATTTTTTTTATTCCTAATTAAATTGTGCACTTCTTAAATATTTAATTAGTTGCTATTCATCATTAAAAACTCGGTTTTTTGTTCTATTTTTAATTTTTTCCAAAAATTGTTTATCTTTAAAGATCAGAATAAATTGAGGCGTTAATTAGAGGGTTTCTCAGTAAACACAAAGCGAAGTTTATGCCGCGAAGTAAATAGACTGAGGTGAGTTTTTCTTGACCATTAATCGTTGACCCGCTAGAGAGATAAATTTCACTCGCAGCGAAATATAAAAAATTAATGAATAATTAGCAATAAATTTTACAGAAAAGAGTTTTATAAACAAAATGTGAACTGAATAAACAAGATAATAAAATGCCTAATTTCACCTTAAAAATTTAAATATAACTGTTAATGATGGGTTTTTATGCCTTAAAGGTAAAGGTAGTTTGATGCTAATCAGTGGAGAACGGAAAATTTTGTAAGAAAGTCGTAAAAATAATGAAAAAAAACGAGGAAACAAAACTCGCAGGTTAGAATTGTAAAAATTTACTCGCAATTAAGTCATTAAAATGATGTAAATGAGGCATTTACCAGTGGTTTTCGAGGTTAAGCGAGAAGACAATTTCGCTAGAAAATATTTTAACTGCAGATGCGAGTTTGAAGATTCCACATTAGAGGCGAGTTTTTTTAAGATTAGACTTATCGGTTACATTTTTTTCCAATAAAACCATTTCGAATGGAAAGCAGACTCTTCGCCATATTGAATTTCATAAAAATCGATGTTGCAAGGTGCCTTATGGAATTATATTTCTCTTTGAAATGATCATATCTGGTTTTAGGGTTTCCACCGAAAAGGTTGGGTATACAGTTTATTACCCTTTAATCTCATTAAATCACCTCTCTCCTGCCCCAATTATTCATCGCACCAACAGGTGTCGCTTCACTGCAAGGTTTACCATATTTTTTTTTGTCCATGTGCAGCAGCGCCAAAATAAATATTGTAATTTATATATTAACAGTTTTTATTTGCGTTTCTTTATTCGTGGGCATACCGAAGTTTATGATAGTCATAACATAAAAGAACTGCTTCTTACTTTCGGTGCACCAGGGAAAAACTATTTCAGGAAATCCTGAAGGATTAAATGTATTTATTCAAAAGTTTCTTTTACCAAAGTAGAAAGTGCTACGGTGATTACTCGGAGGAAGTAACATTTAATTCTGATGTTTTTAAGTATACTCGTCACCACTTGCATCGCTAATTTGTGGTGTTTATAAACTAGTTAGCTTGCTGATAAACTTACTGTAACTTCCTAATGCATGTTCATTTTATACGGGGCCAGTGGTTTTCTCTTCAGATTTAAGCGCGTGTAACTGAGGAGTGAATAAAATGTTGACTAATAGAGTCGTTTAGTATGCAAACAACCCTTTATCCGAGTACGGGCTTTGGCTACGGTATAAATTGACGAGCATTTTAGTCGGTAAATGAAGGGAAACGAGCTTCGGTTGAACATCATTACGGGGGATGTATGCATAATTTAAATTTGCTATTTTTTTTCTTTCCCTTTTATTTTTTTTTGAGAAGGATGAATATTAAACACGATCAGACGTCTTAATATTTTCTCATTGGGGAGGAATAGATAATTAGTCGGAAGTTTGACCCGCATCCACTACATTGTAGCGAGATGAAAGTGGATGAGCCGAATTGACCCCGGAAGGTCAGCGAAGATTGAGCGCTTTAAAAAGAAAAGGTTTGTACAAAGTGAATGCTTAATACGGGCTGCTTGCTTTGATCAATGCTGTGAAACTTGCAATTTGACATCGTTTCAACAAGTAAAAGGTGGCAAGGTGAGTGCATTTCTCGGTGTTGCTATAGCGAGCAACTCAATAAGTGAGCTGCTGATGCTGGGAAGAGGCGAGTTGTGAGGGGTGGCACGGAAAGGCGGGGGGGGGTAGCTGGGAAATTGGATTCGGAGCCCAATAAATAGCGGGAGCTTTGTAGCCAACTCTGGCGAAAATAGAATCAGGAATCCGCCTTCTTTCTGCACTCGCAACTCCTTGCCTATGTCTCGCAACGCCCTCTTGCGTCTAGGAAAACGTTGTTCACTTGGTGCTGATTGCATTATGGGAAGCCCGCGTGACCAGAGTCTTCTTTTCCTCCCTTTTCTTTTCTTAAGTTCAATTATCATCGGCCCAGCAAGCTTGCAACGAGGGTTAATGAAGCAGAAATGCAACACTAAAGAAGGGGTAGAGTAGAAGAAGAAGAAGAAGAAAACTGCAACAAATATTATAAGGAGGGATCGAGTTTCGAGTGCAAGGCAGATAAGAATTGTACGGGTTTATACGCGCATTTTTGGCTCTCGTTCTTCCTCATTTCGACAACATTGAAATAGATTTTAAAATTAGCTCACGGCTGGCTTCGTTATCTAATAAGTTGAGCTCTGTCGAGATCGAGTGTCTGGATTTTATCGGCGTTCAAGTAATCAGATTATGCCACAGCCTTCCCAACTTTATCGGCTTGTTATAGCAACATGCTCAATAATCCGTCTAATGGAAAAATATTTACTTCTCTCGTGTTAGTTTTGTTGATTTCACCATCTAATCTTCATTTGCATCTGTATCGCATCGATCTCATCGAACCCTAGATTTGTTAACAACTTGTTTGTAATCGATTTACTGCTCTCGCTCTCAACTGCTGTGTTCTGTCGGCAAGCTCGTAATTAATTATTGTAATCAATCAGCCCCCGTTTCATGTTGTCAAATATCTGCAGGAATTAATAGTTAAAAGTTGAAATTCGCTCTTCGGATTAAACTTGTTTTCGTTTGTCCTTATTTAATTGATGACCGTGTACGGTGCTGTCCAGCTTGACTCGACTCGACTCGACTCGACTCATCAGCTCATCGAAATGAGATCGAGCAATGGGAAATTTAGTGTGTGAGGCGAAACATAAGATGTTATCGAGAAAAAACATGGAGACAGGTCCCATCAGAGATTTGGTTTCGGTGGCCAGCTCGTTTTTCATGGAGCCTGTTTGCGATGTGAAAGCAACCCACTGGACTGAAGTTAAGGTTTCACCGCACAACAAGTCAGTTAGATGTGGCAGCTACCCCCTTTCCTCTGGGGACGTCGTGTTGTAATAAAGGTCCACCAAGACCGGCTTGCAAGCCATAAATAAACGAGAGGAAAAAGTATGAGTGACAAATGAGGATAAAGATAAACTAATGCATTTATTTTCATTTTCCTACCACCAATTTCATCCTTGAGCTCATTTTCTTTCTTTGGCACTTTTTTTTCTTTTTTCGAGCTAGATTTTTCAAAGCTCCGGTTTATACACAACAGGAAGTCGTTTGTAGCACATAAACCGATTTCTGCCATCAATGGCTGCCATTTCCGGTCGTCGCTACTTTGTGTTCTGTCCTTGGTCCGTGCACAACGGATTGTCCATAATAAATAAAACGGTTTTGGACGTCGGCACAAAGGGATAAACAAGTCGTATATTTGAAACACACCTGCCATCATCGTGTTGTTTGTTTTCATTTTGACGTGTGTGATGGCAAATGTTTGTGTTTTTGCGACTTTATCTTGTCAAATTGAAGATATCAATTGTGGTATCGATTTTTTCTCGGGCGTAGAGATGAGTGGTTTTATATATTCTTTTATTTTCAATGCATAGGAAGCAACGAAAATCCTTACATTTGGCATAAAAATTGGAATGTTCCGCTCAAATGAATAGAAAGTTAACTTTGCTGCTATTCCATACGGGAAATAAGTTTGATTCCATAGAATCATGAAATTACATTTTGTTGCTGATGTTCTCTGTAAATTGGCAAAATGGCAAATTGCCAGCGTGGTTTATAAATGTGCAATTGATCATCGCGTGGAGGTTTCTTCTTTACCCATCGTCTCTCTATTTCATTTTTATTTTTTTATTTTTTTTTATGTTTATTTTAACAGGCTCCATTTTCCTGCGTCTTCTAAAAATGGCAGTTCACATGTATAAAAACTACGGAGTATTTTATAAAACGCTTTTATAAAATCCAAATAAAAGTTTGTCGTTTTTTGTTTTTTTTTTTAAACTCCCGTATAAAATATTCCGTCGAATTTACATTGAATATCGATCTTACAATATTTCATTTTTTCGGATTACCCAAAGGAGATTTACAATATTTATGGCATTAAATTTTAATTTTTTGTCATAAATTTTTTTATAGAAATCTCGAGTTGATGGATTTTGCTTTGTAGTAGCCCACGAGGACCGTAACTTTCGGGAGAGCAGGGTTGACGATCGTCCCAGGCTCTATTAAGTCTCGTTTTAATTTTGCTAGAAGCAGTACTATAGAATGGATGAAATTACAGAGTTTTGACGTCGAACAATGGTTTATTCTATTTAAACATCATCCATCCGTACAAACTTTCAGTATACACTGCATTAATATTTACTTTCACCAGCCACATACACTAATAACTGCGTTTACCTCAGCCTGAAGCAACGATGGGAATTGTACGTTATCTTGACTGAAGTTTGTTCAATGATGTCATTGCTTGTTTGTTTGTCATGTTAACTTAGCTAATAGACGGTCAGTGGAAACTTATTCCCTAGACATCACATACTAATATCATGCGCTCGAAAGGATTTAAAAGTCCTTATACGCATAATACCACAAAATAACGAGTATACCATTAGCATCAAGCAACTCAGTTTTCCCTTAAATATTTAATTCTTTAAGCCGAACTGAATTAATCTTGCTTTTTTATTTTTTATTTTTTTTTTAAATAAATTAAAAAATTTTTAAATTTTTTACAAAATTAATTAATTTTATTACATATATTTATAAATTTGTTTTTTCTTCTTTTCTATTTCTCAGCTGGACGTGAAGGTCTTCGTTTGCCAGTTATGGTGTATATCCATGGAGAATCGTTCGAATGGAACTCTGGGAATGCATACGACGCTAGCGTTCTGTCAAGCTTTGGAGACGTTGTCGTCGTGACCATCAATTATCGACTAGGAGTACTCGGTAAGCAATGTGAATGAATGGCCAGTTCGGCCCGTATTCATTTGAAAAACCTGTTGCTAACCCCTTGCACACACAAGTTATAAGTCAAATCGACTAATTAAAATTTCATTAACTCGTAGCCTATTTTATTCATTAACGTGCAATTTAATTAATTGTTGCTTATAAAATGTAAATTATTTTACAATGAAATTATGGGGCAGGGTTGGAGGGAGGGGGGAGGATAAGGAAGGAGGGGGGGTCAATGTTTTACCATAGCGAGTTTAATGAATAGCGGGTCACGATAAAAATTAGATTAGGTGAGACTTTTACACTTTAGAATTCCTTAAAGTTGGACGACAAATCCGGTAATGATACAAGCATCTTGAAAATGGAGGCAAGGTACCTTCCAACTCCCCAACTCCCCCCTCTACCCTCCCCCTTTCCTCTCTTTTGGAAGAAAATGTTTTCACGTGACAATGGTTCCTCATCAGAGGTGCCTCTTGAGGCATCTCAGGAGAATCCATCGCTATTGTCCGTAGAATGTCAACATGGCGCACGGTGGATGCACACTGGGAATGGAGAGTGAGGTGGGAAAAGAGAGAATATGGGGAACAAGTGAATAGCAGGCCAACCACTGAATAATGTATGGTGCGAAAGACTCCAGCTGCTGGCATGCTTGCGGCTAAGGCAGTTCCATGTCTGGCCAAACTACGTCCAATTATTTGCAGGCACTCTGTACTATTGTTACGGTGTGCTTTGCGGCCATTTTTGTCTCCGACGCATGGGCTTTGTCTTAAAAGTGCTGCGAGGCACATTTGTATAGACTGATATGTTTTAAAAGTCAACAAAGTTTAAGCTTTTTATCGCCTTTAAAATTGATTAAACAACGATGTTATGGTGTTTGTTGGTTGGTTGTTTGTTACCTCGTTGTTGTACTGTACTTTGGCCTTGCTGCTGGTGGTGGGAAAAAAGTTTTGCTTGTTTTTTTTTAAGGGGAGCGTGGTGGATGTATCGGGAAGGGAGCTTAGAATGAAAATGGAATGGATGGAATCGACCGTCGGATGGTGGAAAACAGTTTACGAATGAATGGATGAAACGGTGGTGCTGATGGACGGTCCTTGAGTCCACATTGAGGTTGCCTTAAAGTGCTGAGATGGACGTCTTGGTGTTTACTTGCAGTAGGCAGAGCGTGCGATTGAAATGAACTAGCAGTTGGATTGAGTTGAAAGATGTGTCCAGAAATCTGGGACAGTAAACACGAGTTTTGTGTGTCGGCGGCTCTCGTTTATTACTTCATTGTGCGAGTCGGTTCGGAGAAACTTAAGTCAATACTCGTTGCGACTCCCGCACTAATAAACAGCCAGTGATAAACATCCATACATATTTGATGCATCTTTCTCCACACCATAATAACAACGTACTAGTACTATCATCTCTCTACACAGAAATCTCACTTCTTTTTTGTGGATTGCCTCCTTCGTGTTTTATTCAGTTAAACCCAATACTGGCCCAAACAGAAGGTTAACACGTGGCTCTTTAAGTGGTTTCATTTAATAATGGACTTTGCTAGATCCCGGTACCACAGGCGGAAAAGATTTTAATTTTCTTTCACTGCATCTTCTCTCGGATCGATGAGTTTTCTTAGATTGAGGACACTAAAGTGCATCCATTTTTTTCTCTTTAAGGGGGACAGTCGACGGGGTGGGAATGGAAGTCCCATTCACTTCTTTTTTTGATTACTCTTTCGTTTTCTCATTTTATTCCGTGATTGACGTTTCACCCCATAACTTTTTTTGTCAGTAAAGTACTGTGTATATACCAACATTGCTTCCTTACCGCGACGTTGATTGCATTTTTTTTAAAGGCAATAGGACCTTACGTGTAATTTTATAAATTTTTTTTCTCTCTCTCTTTTATACTCGCACAAATCTATCAATCTGAAAAATTGAAAACAAACTCTTAGTGTAATTTCCGGCTGGAATAAACCTTTAATCTCATATAGAGATAAACTACCACTTTGGTAGCTTGCAATCAAGATAAGGAGATATTTTTCCTTTATAACGTAATTCCTGTTTACTTGTTAAGAAGTGATTTCTTTTTTCAAAGCTCTTTTAAAAGTAGACCATTAAAAAATAACTCCAAAGTAGCAGCAAGAAGAAAAATCGAACCCTCGCTGTATCAAAATTGAGAAATTTTGACTCGGAAGCAAACTTCGTTATACTAAGGTTCACCGGTAAATCTGGGGGTTTGATGCTGCGCTGTACCGTCGGGGGAGAAAAAAAAAAGGAAAGAAGTTTAGTTCTTTCTTTTCTTTTATAAAGACATGTAAGACTCATCAGTAGAGTGCGCCATCCCTTCTCCCCTCCCCTGTCTTCTCTTCCTCTTAGTTTATTTTGCTAAAGCTTCATCTTTTGGTACAAGATGGGCGGAGAAATTGGTCTAATTGGTCGGTTTGATTTCTTACTTTGATGGGGACCTTGAGCTAAGAAGTTTTCTTGTCAGGAAATGGGCAGGGTTTGTGGTAATGGCGTTTTAATGTGATTGATGCTTCAATAAATATCGATTATGTGAATGGAAGCGAGATTTTTTTTACGACCATTTTTATTATTATTGTTATTATCTTTAAATTTGGTGAATCAGTCGATGTCAGCTTTATGACCGAGTGATAACGAAGGATGTAATTAATAAATTGGAATCAAAAAGAGGTTAACTTTTTCATTAACCCGATTTTAAAGTTTCGAATACTGTTTTTGTTTTATTGATTCTTTTTTTGTTAAATTTAATGAAGTCTTAATTTTTTTCTGTGAAAAGAAGTTTGTGAGATTTATAGGTCGTAATTTAATCTTTTTAAATTTTTTTTTTCTTTTAGGCTTTTTAAGCGTGGAGATTCAGGGCGCTCGGGGCAATTACGGTCTTCTGGATCAAGTTGCAGCTCTTCATTGGATTCAGGAAAATATACACGAGTTTGGTGGTGATCCCAGAAATGTAACCTTGTTTGGACACGATTATGGAGCTGCATGTGCCAACTTTCTCATGATATCACCTGTTACAAGAGGTAGGTTGAACCCAAGATGTTTTTGAAATTTATAAATAAATTTCCTTCCAAGAGAAAATATTTTCCCGTCGAAAGATAAACATTTTACTTTTTTTTCCCCCTTCTTATTTCCCTTCTTTATTTTTTTTGTAAAGTGATTCCAATGTTATTCTCACGTGGAATTTAGTTGAAAAATGTGAAAATTGAATATTAAAGTTGAAGTTCATAGGATTAAGAAACCAATAGAGGCGTGTTAACATCACTTTTAGCTGTGGTTTTGGCTCGTGACGCAAATTTCGCTGAACGTCACTTATCATTCGATGTTATTTGATTTACTGCAACCGATAGCAGCCAAATGTAAACACAAATTCGTAAAATATCCCCATTATCATCATTTTCCCTCTAATTTCTCAGATAACTACCATTTTTTTATTTAAAAAAAAATAACGTTAATTATAATACATAAAAAAACGGTCCCTTGTTGACAGAAAGCGAAATTATCTTCCTTCTCTCTATTCTTTTGTTGTACGTCTTCATAATCAACCTAAGTAGAGTAGTTTGGTAAATGGTTGCCAAGTAATTGGTAGATTAAGAAGCTTATCTGTGAAAATCTCGTTCCTCTCTTGATTTTAAAACCCTTTCTTTTTCTTCTTCTTGAAAAGTGAATTACGACTTGAATAATCTTTTCCTCTTCTCCCTTTCCTTGTCTCGACTCGACTTGTTTTCAAACTTAATGGAATTACTTATATGTACCTGAGGATATTTTTCCGTAATATATGAGCCATTTTGTGCGCAACGCTGATAAACGAGATGTTTGTTGGCGTTGTTTTACTTCCAATTATACGCAAGTCATTTTGAAATTGATCGCGTCTGTTTCTCCCCTCCCACCTCCTCCACCCCTTTACATTTTTACTTTTATTCTTAACTATGAAATGTTTTAGTCAAAGCCGACAGAATAGTGATGCAAGAATGTAATGAATATTTGCATTCCTCCTTTCTCTGGGAAGACCACTTGTGAATTCAGCGAATGCCTTCACTTGAATGTTGCCTGCTGATGTTCCAATGTCACAGTTTAAAGACGTAAAGGTGTGTAATAATAATACACATATACGAGGCCAATAAATATTTATACGTCGTCTACCTCAAAGAAATGAAACAGTGGATGGTGCTGACTTGGGGTTTTAAAAAAAGTTACGTTTTTATTTTATATACAGTACGTACTGTATGTTATTATTATTATTTGTGTTATAGTTGTTAGTGTATCAGTTTTGAAAATATTTTTGTCTTGTTTATCTTGTTTTTCTGTCGTGCATGATAGCAATTAGGTAATTGCGTGACTCACTAGAATCCGAAGGAAAATCATAGGGGCAGTGGTTGAAGCTGCACGTAGTATATCATTGGAAGTTTAACTTTAATCGATGATTAATGAAACACTCGTGGCACGGAACAGTGCAACTCGGCTATTTATCTTGCGGTGATCCCATTGGTGAATAATAACGGTTGAGATATGGTTTAAACTTGTTAAGTGTTTTCGTATGCAACCCCGACTTTTCCACTCTTAACTTTAGGTCGGAGACGGGGGAAAGTGTGCAATTAGATGCGAAGATCAAACTTAAAACAAATGATTAAAACCACTTTAGTCAGTTTACTCTTAATTTTGTGTTCTTGTCAAACAGTAATAGCTCATAAAATTTTCACGCAGCAAACTTTGTTGCTGAGTTGATACACGTAATTATTTTTCACGAGAATTCAGCTTGAAAATAAATTTTAAAATTGAAAAGGAAAGGACAATCAACAAATAATAAAAGAATTATTAAAACTCGGAGGTAGTAAAGGCAATTAATAAACTGAAAACTCGTTTTATTGACTCTCAAATTTAATAATATTAATAATGGATTTTTTAATCCGATGTTTTATTGCTGGCGTTAAGATGTAAATAAACAATAAAGGAACGAGACATTAATTTTTGATATTAATTTAGATGTTTTGAAAAATACATGATAAAAATACTTTACTTCACCCCTTATTAGTTGCATGCATCTTAAGAGTGCGTTGCATTATGCAGATTCTCTCGCTCTGCTTCAAACTCGTGAGTAATTTTAATTAAACGACCAAGTTTGTTCTCATTAGTAATAGTTGCATTTTATTGCGGGTTGATGAAACATTCTGACCCCAGCGCATTGCAATTATTCTCATAGTGAAGCTACCTGGTGCGTTTGGTAATTATTTTCTTTTCGAACTCGTGTGTTTATTACGGGAAGACACAGACAACGACGTCGAACCCGAGGACAGAATCGACGAGCTTTGATTGGATAACAAGACTAGCCCTAAGATCTTTTGGCACACGAGTCTGATTCCAATCAAATGATGCGAGCAGGCAAATGATCTTGAAGCTCGTCGGCGTGCAAGTGGGGAGTTTCCAGGTGACAGGCACACCTGTCCTCTCGAATCTGTTGATTGGTTTGATTGATATGTGAAAAGAGTGATTGGTCGGATGAAGGACCCTTCTCCTCTGGCGACCAACTGGCGCCGTGTCTATAAGGTTAATTAGTTGAGTGATGACAACTTTAATCTATCGATTTTACGCTCTTCTCGTTGCTAGACCTGCGTTTCATATTGCTAAAGGAGATGGTGATGTGATGGTTTAATTTAATACAAAGTCGAAGCTAAATTAGTGAATGCTTGGCTTTGAAACAAGCTGTGACGGCAAGTTGTTGTTGTTATTATTATTATATGACGTAATTATAGTCTTCGAGGGTGGGTTTTGCGAATTTTACATTGATTTCCTTAGATGAATATCGACTTTTTAGTTAGTTTTTTATATTTTTAACTGTAAATTAACGTCGGATATGATAGTTTTAGATGTAATTCTTATCTGTGTGTATAATGTATAGTTGACTTGTTAGTGCTGCTGTTTTGGATATAAGTTATGAATGTTATCTGAATTTTGTGAACCACATGAAATGGACATATACATGTCGTGGTGGGTGGAAAGGGGATCAGATATGGATTTTTAAATCTTCCAAGTTGCACAAATAGTTAATGCGGGATTTTTTATTCACTCGCTCGCGGTGTTGCATCTGAAGTGGTGGTGGCGCTGTTTTCAAGTGGGATTTGCCTGATTAAATATTAAATTTGATAAAACAGTGTGATGTTGAAAATTAATATTTATTTTATTTACTAAAAAGCTAAGATTTTGTTTTGTTTTGTTTTATTGATGCGATTCAAGAACACGGTTATTATTATTTTTTATTTAAATTATTTACTTAGTTATTTATTTAGTTTTTTGCCTCTGTGTCCCCTGATGCACGCGTACAATTAACATTGTACGTCGTAAGTTGTGAGGTTCAAACGATTGCTCGCTATAAATAATTTCCATCATGTCTTACATCCAACTTTAAACTTTAAACCGAAGCTGAACTGACTAAAAATTTCCGATAATATTGATTTTTGATCCTCGTTGCGAACTAAATTGAAAAACAAGACGTTGATTTTTCTTTTTTTCCCCTCCCTTTTCCCTTCAATCTTTTGTTATTTCACAACTTTACCTCCTAACACCAAAAATACTAACGAAAACGCTTCGGGTCAATAACTTTATAACTTTAATATTAAAAACTATTTCCATTATTTCACGGCCTAGGAAAAGTATAAGAAGCGAGAAAGAGAGAGAGAGAGATATTAATCATTCGTCGTCGCAAAGAGGATTTCCAAACACTGAAATAATAATCCAGTAAATAATTTTTATTTGCATATTCATACAACATTTTTTTCATTTAAGCTGCGGGTGTGAAGGCAAAACAAATGAGCAATCGATCTGTTTTTGTTCTTATTCCTCCTCGGCTGGGATCATTGCCAGCTGTCTTTTTGGTGGGCCGCTTGTTTTCTTCAATGCTCTATACTCGGGTGTATTAAGAAGGGAACGGCACGAGGGGTGTTGGTGCAGCTGTCTAACTAGCAACTGAACCACTGCGCACGAGACATGAGGGGTGTGATGGGCTGTGGCCAAAGCAATTTGTCGACCGAGTTAGTGGTTGTTGTTGTGGAGGTTGCAAAACGGGTCCCTAGATCACTAGGAGTGAGGAGAGCAGGAGTCTAAAGGGTACCGGCTTCCATAAGGTCCTCCTGGGAAAGAATGAAAAATTGGTAGGATTTGACAAACTCCCCTTGGAGAATGAGCATTCCGAAGGGCCGGATTTGGGTCTTTTTTTTCCTTTCTTTGTGTGTATTGTGATGTGTATGTGGGTGTGTGTTTTTAGAAATGATAGAGGCAAAAAATAGTAAAAGAAACAGAAATATTATTGCAGATATTTGGTCGTTCGCAAGCTGGTTGTATTATAGTATAGTTTGATTTTTATGATGGAGTTAGGATTATTTTTCTTGTTGTTTCTGACTAGCGCTGTAGGGGTAAGGATATTATTACTGGGTTGTAAAGTGTCATGCGTCTGCGAGCAGGAGAATGTACAAGAATTTGTAGAAAACAGAAATACGAGGCCATAATAAAAAACGTGAAGGTTATTTTATGGTAACTTCTTTTTATTTTTTTTTCCTTAACCAACATTTGCTCGTATATTCCTACTATATCGAATATTGTGTGCAATATTTTTCTTTTCTTTCCGACTTTATTCGTCCACAAACGTCGTTGACGTTTAATAAACTTTAATTTTGACAGAGGTTTGAAGGGTTAAAACGTGCGTAATTTTGTTTATCTTTAAAAGTGTGCCTCAATTCTATCGATACAAGTCGGGGATTTTGAATGGCTAATTAAGTTAATTTGATTATCCCAACTATCTCATCATAAACAGCGACAGAATTAAAACGTAATGCGTGCATGTTGTTGTGTTTTGAGGGAAAGCGAATTCATTTCAATGTGTGGGATTTTCCGCTTTAGTTTGCAATTCTAAATCAAATGAGGTAGATGCCTGGTTTATTGGTTGCTGTTCTTATTCCTGTCTTGGAAGTGAGGGCGTGCCATGTTGTGTCGGATCGATAGCCAAGGATTAGCGACGCCAGCGTTGGTGGTTACCTGTTGTCGTTTGGAGAGTTCTCTCAACTGAACCTGTGTAAATCTCTCGCTAATCGAGTGTCGGCTCCGTCGTAGGAAGTGGCGGTCGCATGGAATTTATGACGTCACCCGCATCTTATTCCACATCCACACCCCCCGCCCCGCCCCGCCTCGCCTCTCTGCCAGGTGAGGCCTAGTTTGTTGGGTCGGTGGAGTGGCCAACCGAAGACTCTGGGGACAAACTGCAGGACCAAGATAATCTCTCGGTATTAGGAACGAAGCCTAAACATAGGTCGGGATTAAAGCTAGGAAAATGGTAAAGAACGCTGTTCATCATTCTGTCCCCAGGTGGTACCCCTCATCGTTTGAGGGATTTTACTCGCTTGGCGACAGCGAGGCAAAAGTATAAAGGAATTTGCCAATTTAGATGTTAAAGTTGTTTTATCAGTTGCAAAACTAATGTCAGGTAATAAATATTGATAATCTTTTCTACAGTTCCGAGTGGAAATAAGTTAGAGAAAGGATTTAAGTATTCAATTTTGAAATTTATACAAGTTTCACTTTCTCTAAATCTAAAGTGATATTAAAACTTTTCTTCCAAGATGCTAAATTTGAATTAAAAATATTTTCTTTTCGATTTCTATACGCTGTTTTTCCTCTCCATTAAAGATGAGCGGTCGTAATTGGAAAACTGCACGCGTTTTTCTTTTCTTTCCTCTTCTTTTTTAAAGTTTTGTATTTTCTTTCCTCTACAGTAGAATTTTATATTTGTTCTCACTCAAATTGAAAAATTAAATTTAATCAAGTGTATAAATTAACCACAAACCATCTTTCTGTTTCAAACATTTCAGTAATTGCTTTATAAGGTGATAGTCTCGTCTTCTTATCTCGAAGTTTACGTGGAAAAAGAGGGAGAAAGGGAAAAGGGGAAAAGATAAATTTGTTTTTAAATTTATTTAAAAAAATTTTGTTTGTTTGTTTTCTCAATAGGTCTCTTCCAAAGAGTCGTTCTACAAAGTGGTTCTGCACTCGCACATTGGTCATTGGTCAGAGATCCACTAAAATATTCGGTTCAATTGGCCACGGCATTGGAATGTCCGACAACGGACAAAGAAGAAATAGTGAAATGTCTTCGTGGAATGCCGGTAGAAGACTTTCTGGACGCTAATATTCAAGCTCCCGAACATCTAACCGCTTTTGGACCTACCGTCGACGGTACAGTCATCCTAAACGACCCCGAACGACTGATGGAGAGCGCCCAGGAAGGAAACAATGGATTTTTGCACGACCTGATGTTCGGTGTGACATCGACTGAAGGATCGTTTCCCTTCGGACAAGTTGATTTCATAAAAGGTTTCGAAAATGACAAAAGAGACAGAATCACGCGGACGTTTGTACGTAATTTGTACACGTACCACATGAACGAAATTTACGCCGTGCTCACCAACGAGTACACCGATTGGACCAAAGGAACCCAACACCCTACCAACACGAGAGACTGCACGATGGAAATGTTCGGTGATGCTCAGTACGTCGCGCCGTTGGTGCGAGCTGGGATTTTACACTCGTTGGCTCAGGCCAATACCTATTTTTACGTGTTCGATTATCAGTCGAAAGACGCCGATTATCCGCAGAGGCTCGGCTGTTTCCATGGCGAAGAGCTAGCTTACATCTTTGGTGCGCCGCTAGTCGATGGCGGACTGACATTTATGCAGAAGAATTACTCCAAGACGGAGAAAACCATGTCGGAAGCTGTTATTAAGTTCTGGACTAACTTTGCCAGATACGGGTAAGTGCCTCGTTTCATTCTTATTTTATAAACATGGGTTTTTTATTTTTTAACTTTCTCTTGCCCGTGTTTTGCTTGACTCGATTATGCAATTAAGAAGTCGTTTCACTTGAGATTGAATTCGATTGATTAATTGCTAGAGCGTGGTTTATACGATTAGTTTAAATGCAATTATCAAAGAAATGGATGGTGACTTCACTTCTTGAGTGTGCTTTTCCCATTATTTTAAATTTGGTTATTTTGATGTACTGCAGCGAGATATCTTTAGTCATGTCCGGAATTTAATTTTTGACCGGCTGCTTGACCATGCAATACGCAATTCACTGATTTACGGCGATACAAACCATCAACTGAATTGTAATTGCTGTTATGACATGTAATTCGGATATTCATTCGTCCCCAGAGTGGGATTTTAGAATTAATCTTCATGTTTAGTTGCAAATTATGTTTACATCAGTGATTTTATAAAATGATCAATACATGTTATTCTCTGCTGCAGTGTTTTTTTTTTTTTTTAATTTAACATTATCAAAGACTCGGTATAGAAGAGAAAGACCGAAGAGTTCGTCCGGCAGCTTTAAGACTTTAACATTCTAGCAGCACGCCTGGAGTTTTACACAAGCTTAATTGCTTGTATGATGATGCCCCACACATACAAGTTTTCTTAACTATACTCTAACTAATAAACAGTGCAATTGCGAGATGCGATGACTTGTTTACGACGTTTGTCACGACTATGCAAAATGTCGTTTTATTTATATTCCGAACTTACGACTGTATATATTAATATAAAATACATAAAGTAACGTTTTGTGAAGTTCTACGAATTAAATCTCGTTTGTGCTGCCTGAATGTTAAAAGGCTTACGGTTGGATTTATGTCTGCCAACAGTCCAACGACAACAAATTTGAATTTATTTCAATTATGTAATTAATTGGATACGATTGCCCTTAAGAAATTCAGGCTTTAATAACAGACTTTAGAGATTTTGCCGATATTATATACGTAGAGAACGTTGGAGAACAAGTTTCATCATATATTATTTTCCTTGTTTTAACGAGCCGTTTTGGTCATTTTCTTGTTCTTTTGGTTTGTTGGCACATGATTACGTGCTGGTTTCGTCAAGAACCCTACAATTTTTCATCGTTCTATTGCTCGTCATTGGTACGTGAAAGTTGGTCTGATAGAAATAAAGAATAAAAGAGGGGTAAAGAAAGGGAAAAAAATGAAGTAGAAGTGAGAGCAGTTTGGGATATTGTGCATGTGAGACAGAAGTAAAAGAAAAAAATCGATATCAAACGGTTGGTCACTGAATTCATTCGGTTATTCTGTTAGAAATCAGAAATGAGTATTTTATTGCTTGGCTATGTTTGATGTTGCCTTTGATTGATGTTCATTTTTTCTCTCTTCTTCTTCCCCATCATTCGTAATGACGGCAAAGTGACGTTTGTCAATGCTTAGGATATGAGTAATGGATGTGAGTTGTGCTTAGGATTTTTCAAGTGAGTCAGCAACGACTCGGGTAAATGGATCGACTTGTATTTTTCATTTTATATTTTTTCCGTTTTTGTTTGCTGTTTTGCTGCCCCTTCGCTTTTCCTCTCTTTTTACTGTGTTTGAATTTGAAGGATTAGGTGAAGTCGAAAAGATTTGTTTGGAAAGTGATTTATCGAAAGTGGAAATTGATTTAATTGAAAAATGGCGATTGGGAAGGAAATAAAGTTGAAAAATTGTAATGATTTTTCTCTTTTTTTGGCTTTACAATTTTCCAAAATCGATAGTAAATATTTGATGTTTTCTTTCCCATTCCCCATCAACTTTAACGCTTCGGGAGAATGATCGTTTACCCATTTTTGTTTTCGTTCGTAGCTTTTTCCCCCTCTCTTTTCATTATTATTAATTACGTATTATGTATCAAAACAACAACAGGTAATGAGGCGCCCATACTCTTTATGTTTGCTTATAGTTAAATAAATTCGAAGCCACAGTCAGTTTGCCAGAGGAAATCGTTAAACTAGAAAAATTTCACTGAGGTTAATGAAACAAGTAACATCGATGCAACGCGTTGTTTTGAAGGAAATATTTTTTTTATTTTTATTTTTTTGGTAAATCATATATAGATTTTTTTAGGGGGTATGCGAGGGTGGGACTGTAAGTATAGGGAGATCTGTTTTACAGCCTCATTTTCGTCTCAGGGTGTTGCCACCTAGTAGCTTTCAACGGCAAGCTTAACAACCTCTTTCCGACACTTTGGCTCAATCCTAGCCAATGTGAAGGAAGATGAAAGCAAAGTTCCTATTCAAGACATCAGATTAGAAGTGCATGTGATGGAAAGACATAAAATAAAGGGTGTGCAGTTGCATTTACCACCTCTGTTTACATCGTAAGGTTGATTAAAAAATAAATCAAAGGAAACCGATTCGGAAATGAAAGAGTTTGAAAAACATCATGATAGAAAAACAAAAATTTTTCTTGTTTGTTTATTTTTTTTGTGTTTCTATTTATTTATTTTATATATACGAGTATACTGTATTTATTTTTTTTCAATTTTGATAAGAATGAATCTCGAAGTCGTGATTTGGAGAAGTGTAAGTTATGATTCACCTTGTAGGTAACAGGTCACTTGAGATTGAACCAAACTGATCCTCTATCCTCAGACTTCTACTTTGATTCTTGAGTATTATACCTGAGCTCAGTTTGTGAGCTCGAGGTCACACATACCTTTCGTTAGGTCATCTGCTTTAAAAATTTATTCTTCTTTAAAGACGAGCTGCTTCTTCTTCGTCTTTTTTAACCTTTAATTTTCTGTTTATGGTTTTTTCGTTACTTATTTAGACGGGAGATGAAGTGAAATGATTTCATTTTTAATGAGTTTTCCTTTTGTCGGCCCGAATCGAAATGTTCATGTGATAAATTGGTACGGTTCGATGAATTGTTAGCTTTAGATGGAAAGTATTTAATGGTCATCTTGGCAATACGTTTGCCCTTTAACCTTTGTCGATCACCCGTGAGACGAGATGGAAGCTGCCAAACGCAGACGCTACATGATGTAAATGGAATCAGCCAAGCACATGATGTAAATGTGCCTGTAGGGTGAGTGGTTTATGACGTAAGCATATTTGATTTTTGCCTGGTTTAATTATTGTTTCGCTCTTTTCTCTCGTAATTTTCTTCTTTTCTATTTATTTTCTTATCTATTTTTGCAAGTCTCGTGGAAATTCATTGCTTAATTCGTTGTATCGGGTGGGTGTTGTTTAATTGGAACTTTTTATAACGAAGTCAATTGGAATTTGATTTGCAACAATATTTCGGGAGTCTGAATTTGCGTGGTCATTCGACTGGCGAAATTTAAATTCTTTTACCTATTCGGAAAGTTTTTTGCGGGCTTTAGGAAATACTATCTGTTTGTTTCTATTCTCGTGCGTGCACTTAATGTTCTTTGATATTTCGACGTAGAAAACATAATTCTATACTGCCATGCATTAAAACGTAACGATTTTGGCTTACGGAAGCAAAAAAACAGACAGATTTAAATTTTTTACTTCCATCTCTATCAATTGAACAAAAGCTATTCATTTATTAATGCGAGTACGTTATGTCAGTTGCAGGATTGTATCAACTGAGCATGGAATCGTGTGTTTCCAATCGTGAAATGTCATTCTGTGGGCTACGTAATACGAAAAATTTTTTTTTAATGATTAAAGTGCGTTGCAGGATTCTCAATTTTTTCTCAATTTTTTTCTTTAAAAACGGTAAATAAGTAATTCTAATGGGTTTTTAAAGTGCACGGGTTAGAATATTGTGTGAATTATAAAAATATATAGTAAAACAAAGAGAAAAACAAGTCAGCACCTTAAATCCAGCATCCTAAATAAATTGCTGTGTAATTTATTCCATTCGTGGACTGAGTAATGAGTGTTGAAAGGTATTTTTGGACAATCGATAGAAAAATAAGAGCAGTGGTAAAAACCAGACATGGACTACTCGTCTTGTCGTTGTATGTCGACCGAGAAAAAAAGGTCGAAATAAGAAAAAAAGACACACACACACACACACACAACTTGTTCTTTAGTATTTTTTAAAAATATTTTTGTTACTGTACTTTTTCTTTGGATGAACTCTTTTCTTTTGCGTTGTCCCTTTTCTGTTTAATGTTCTGCTCCAAGGCACTCGGATAAAACAGACAGAAAAACTTCTTTTTTCACTTTTTTTTTATTCTCGGTTTAATACAATTTTTTTTTATATATATATAATTTTTTCCTCGTTTGCTTTTCTTCCCAGCAGTTTGTTCTCACGAGGATTTAAATTTTTATGAAGTCACTTGAATATTTCTTTGTTTTTAATTTTGTCTGCATTATTTTTTTCCTTCATCCTATGGGCTTACAATTATAAATTTTAATGAAAATTTCTATGTGAATTGAAAATTCAATATTTTGGAAGAAAAAAATTTAAATATGGATGTATTTACATAGAAATATGTGCAGAATGGTAATAGAGTGAATTCGAAATGATCACACAATTCCATCTTTTAAACATATATTCTCACCATTAATAAACTGTATACATAAATGCGTTGCAAAATTTTTTTTCCTCCACGATATATTATCATCACTCTTAGCAGAGGCATTCATCTAGTTGGAAAGTAAGGAGTTTTAGGCTTAATATAAAGCTTGACAGATTAGCCAGCCTGAACGTACAGAGTATCCGTTTGTTTTTCCTCTTTCCTGCTATGCGTGCTCTGCGCAGTTCGTGTCAAAATTGTTCTGGCAAACAGAATCATGCATCATCATAATTTTGTCGTCAATGCGAGGCTGGGGGATAAATCATGACAGGGAAGCCTCACCTCAAGCTCACAGGGGGCGGCCAGGCGCATACCAATGAGAGCCCTGTGGTGTTCTCTTGTCTTTGCTTCCCTTCACGCCCTTTATTGATTGAAGGGATCACCACTAGGTGGCAAATTAGCCCACAAGCTATTATAGTTTAAGAGGGATTTCGGAGATTTTTCCGAAGATAATTAATCAGAAGTACCGTGTTTTTCGATGGGATACGCAATTCGTTTGACGGTGAGAATCGAGCGAGCGTTTAAAGTTGGTGTAGTTTTAGTCGTCTTTTGTGATTAAAATTTATCTTGCAACTGGGATTACAGCCGCTACCAGTAAGTGCCGTCGTGTGTGATAGTAAAGTGATACTTTACCGTATATGGCGTTCGGAATACAAAGCGTTACAACTCTAAAGTTGTAAAATGCATGGATTTATGAGTCGATTCTTGTTTACGCTAACAAACTATGATGGAAATGGGAAGAGGAAGAGGCGAGAATTAAGAAAAATCGAAATTTAAAAAAAATAAAGATTTTAAACGAAATTTATTCGTGGAATGCATTAAAGTCATATTTTCCCTTCTCTTTCTTCTCTTCTTTTTTTGTCTTTTGACACGAGGGGAAAGAGTTTTTCTTCTATTGACTGCCATTTTTTTCATTAATAACTCACGGTCCTTTGAAGTTTTACATTTTGTACACATCTATATTCATGCAGCTTTCGAAATGGTATGCAATTTGCCATGGGTCTGTAGATGCAAAAATAACTTAAAATTAACCATCAAAAAAAAGCCTTAAGCTGTTATTGTATGGATTTCATATTAACCCGTTTTAAAACTCAATTTGTGACTTTAATGTGAGCAAGAATTTCTAAAATTAGTTTCAATTTCAAGTTATAGTAATCTGATTGTAAGTATGCAGTGCCGAGCTGCACCAACTACTATACAGAGGAAAAATATTACATGATTTAGCATTTTACTTAACATTTTCTTCAACAACCATCGTTTTGCGTTCTGCTTTAAGTCGGTAGAAAATTTTTCTCGCTGTACAGAAATCTAATTAATCGCTTCCTGTACGTGGCTCAAAATTTCACGTTATGTTTATTTTTTTCAAAAACGGGCAAACTCTAAGTAATTAAACCATAAAGTAATCGTAATTTCATTTCTTAAATGGTTTTTGGTTTGTAAATCTAAATTAGGTTTATTTTATCTTCCTTTATTTATTTTTTTTTCATTCTTAATTGATTTTTCTGCTCGTGAATGTTAAGTGCATTCCATTTGTCAGGGTAAAAAAATGGGCAAAAGCTAGCGCGCCTTAGCTGAAAGAATTGGCAAGCAGCGAGGCGATGGGAGAAAAATAAAAGTTGCTTGCCATGATCCAAGACGACTGTGCATCAAGTTAACTATTGCACCATTTCACTTGTGTTGTGTAAGCCTATGGCTCCTTTTCTTGCCTATATTGGCTGGTGTTGCCACAATTTGCTGCCTCGTTGTGTGCACGCTGGTGACCAAATTCCGTGATCTTATATGTGAGCTATAGGATTTGAAACACCCATTTTACTACTTATTCCTTCATTTTTCTTCGTGTCGGAAATTTGAGCGGTCGAAAGGAAATGAAAGGGTTAAAACTAACACTGGCTGATTTCGACCGAGTGTATTTAGAGAAATCCATTCATTGGCAACTCGTAATAAAATCCCAATGAAGGAGACCTTACATTTAATGAAATTTTTTCTTCTCGCTTTTTTTCCCTTTCTTTCCTCGACAATTTTTTTTTTTTTTTTTAATACCTGAAATTGGAAAATGAAAATACCTTTCTTAACTAACCCAGTCTAAAATTGGATGGGTTTTTCGCAAGTCACCGACAAGGTGTGTAATCAAAGATAACATATTGCTATTTACACAAGAGGAATTTTTCCTTTCCTTTTGCATGAATATCAACTTTAAAAAAAGGAGTGACAAAATCAATAAAGCTGTACAAATTCGGGAATATTTTATTTTTCCGTGTTTATCTGACGGCTACTCCATAAAACATGCGCGAATATAAATACATTACATGAAAAATCCATCTCCGCCTATAGAAAACTCGGGATATTACATCTCTCCGCTGTTTTCCATATTGTTTTTCTTTTCTCTCGTCTCGTGGGGTTCATAGATGGAGCCACTGTCCGATTCTTTTATTTTATTTTTCCTCTTCCTTTTTGCTTGGGAGTTGGGTTATAGCGTAGGTCGACTCTTTCTCGAGTGTGAGGATCGTTTGTCTTGATACAAAGCGAAATAAATGACCTGTGGCTGGAGGCCAAGCTCAAGTGGCAGTGGCGAGCCAGGGAGGGGTCTTCAACTACTAACCTGATTTTATCCACCACTTTTTGATCTGATATAACGTCAAAGTTTGGTGGCAAATGTTGTTTGGCGCTCGCTTAATGGGTAAATGTTATTAGGCCGTCTCGAAAGGAGAATTGCATCTTTAATAAAAAGCGGAAAAAAATGAATTTCGATTCCCACGTGAGTCGAGCAAAATAGTGAATTAAAGGAGGGAGAAATTAGGTCTTAATTCAAATATTATTTTTCAAATGGCGGCACCACTTTTAGGAGTTTTATTTGAAGATGAAATCTTTGAAAGAAAAGAATGTGGGTATTATTAGTCGAATTCGTCTCTCCTCTCTCTTTTTTTTCATTCGCTGCTTGCGACGATTCTTTAAATACGAGTTGAGCCTTCAATTTAAGGGCGGAAAGCTTAAGGAAGGCAAATGGCGTTTTTGACTCTACTGCCTGGTGGCGGGGTCGACGAGCGGTAGCTGAATGTACGCGAGAAACTTTTCGCCGGCGAAAGCTCCGCCTGGGCGCACTTGCTGCAATGCAGCACAGCCATGCAGAAAATCTGCCGAATGGGGAAAATTTCGAATGAACCATGTCTGTGTGCTGCTTTTCTTATTCTTTTCCTTTCTCTCTTTTTTTTTACTGGGTTAGGGATGGTACAGTATAAAGGAATTCAAAGAGGTAAAAGGGAAAAAAATAGAAGAATTAAATAAAATAGAAAAAAATTTTAAAAAAGAACAGTGCGTCGTTGTCATAATGATGCGTACCGTAATAAAAGAAATTAAATTGTAAATGCATGTTTTTTGATGTTGGGGAATTTCTTTTGGGTAGTTTTTTACTTTGTACAGGGTAATAACAATGATTTTAAATGATGATGAATAAAAAAAGACATCAAAAAAAATATCGAATTTGATATTTTTTTTCGTATTATTTTATTCATTTTTTTTTATTGCAAGTATTTGCTTTTGATTTTCCCATATTTACAGCAGTGGAAAAATAGACGCAAAAAAAAGATGGACAACGGAATACAGTGGAAGAGACACGAAAGATGTTTTCTCTTTGTTTTAACTTCAATAAAAAAGGGATAAAATTTTATATTTTGGGGGTAGAAAATAGTGGAAATTTTTTATATTTTCCGACAAAACGTTGGAATAAATTTCCATCTCGGTTACGGTGACGGACAGGGTATTTGAAACGATGATGATGAGGGTGTGGAGTTATGATCACTTCCATTCGGCTCGTGAAGAGATTTCAATTGAAGCCTTTCTTGTTCGTCGACAGGGCAGCGATGGGAAAAGAAAAGGCGGGAAATCTGTGCTCTTAAGGAAACAGGAAATTGCTAGTAGCTTCACCTTCAAAAGAGATAGACCCTCTTTTCTTTTTTTGCTGCTGTGTGCTCTGACTATAATTGGGGAGGTTGTGGATATTATCTTTGTCAATCGCTTGATTGCGTTGTTCTTGCCAGTAGGACACTGCTTTCTTTGCTTTCGGTGGCTTCACTTAATAACAGTTCTTCATTAGTACTTCACTACACGTATTTGTTAATTGGATTTTGTTGCCCTATTTTGTTTTGCGTTTAAAACCAATCGGAAATGAATACTAGTGTTACAGTTCAAAGCGACTGCAATTGCTCTTGTACTAATGTGGGCGGTTATACTCGAATGACAATTGCTAAATTAAGTTTAAATATACTTTATGTTATCACGCCGTAATTCGTTAATTTTGGATTTAATTTTTTTATTTTTTGTTCTTTGGGTGGATGAATCTTTATTCTTTTATAAAGTTTTGACGTGTATATATAAAAATGAAAATTAGTTATCGTTTTAACTTTATCATTTTATTTTATCTGTTTGAAATGAGCGAGCGTGTTGACACATCTTTGTTAAAATTGATATATTTGAGTGAAGTGGACCCAGTGTTAGTTATTAATTAAGTTGTCGTTGCTGTTTTGAAATTAAATTTATCGCACACTTTTGTCCCTTGTTCAAATATTTGCTTCGCCTCACTTGTTAGGGTGATTGAAGAGGGAGGCAGGGAGGCGTGGAGATGGCAAAGACGAGCGAAGAGGATGGGGGATGGAGGAAACAAGGTTCAATTGGGGGATCGAACGCAAGGCACGCTCGTGAGCTAACTTCATTTTCGAGTGACCAGATGCCAAACGAGCTTGAGGCCCTCAGGAAAGGAAAGGAAGAGGAAAGCAGAAGAAGAAAGAAAGAAAAAAAGGGAAGAGGCGAAGTGTAAGACTGGTCAGTGTACATTGCTGCCCGCTTTTGTTTGGCTTACCTGCGTGGTCGGCAATACGACAAATAGGATTTATGCTGTTGGTGTATCAAATCGCCTAGTTAGCTTGGAAAAAGGAGTCCATTTCTTAGTCTTCTCTTTAGGGAGGGTTTGTAGGCAAACAAAGATATTTGGTATTCCGTCGTTATCTTTGTTGCACAAGTCAGCAATATTTTTTTTCTCTCTCTCTCTCTCCTCGGTTCTCTTTTCTTTTTCCTTCTTTTTCAGTCAGATGATTTCATTTAAGTTTTATCTCCATTTTTGTGGAAGTTGTTTTCAAACCTCTTGGGTGTATTCGGTGTGCGGCGTGAATGAAAAAAATAGCGCCAGTTTTGTTGGCTTTTTCCACAGTTTTTGGTTGATGTGTTTTAATTAAGCTCCTTTTTCTTGTTTTTAAACATTTTTAACTATTTAAAACTCTTTAATTCCCTTTTGCTTTTATTAAAAATTATCTTTCTTTCGCTGTTTATTTTTTTCCCTTTTCCTCTGGATTTTTTTCCCGTGTTTTGAATAAAATATTTTATATTTGATTTTTAAATATTAGCACAATGTGTTTGCACGAACTAAATTAGGCCTAACTTTTTTCTTTTTTTCCTTTAGATTTTTTTGTTATTTTAATATTTGAAAAAGCCAAAGTGCGCCCTCCAGTGCATAAATCCGTCAGACGGGGAAACTCGTTTTGCGGCATGTTTACGCCCCCACTCTGCAGTCGTGGGTCCTTGTCTCTCGACTTCATTAGCCTTTTCTCGAGCCCCTTCCTCTTATTCCACGCCCCATCAGCCTTCATTATAGCGAATTTACGACGACCTCGTTACGACGACCATTTTATTCCCTCTGACTCCTACTTCCGGTTCGGTGGTGATGCAAATGAACGGGATTTGATAGAGCAAAGAGACGACATTAAATGTTAAACGTGCCTCGAGTTTTTATTTATTTTTTTCGGGTCTTCAGTTTTCTCCATTTTGGATACATTTGTTACAACGAGGTTTATTTTGCCCATCTTCCACATCCCCTACATTTTTTTTCCCTTTTTTTATTTCAGCTAAGGTTATTTGCATTTTACATCCGGGGCGAAGGCGTTACTATGACGACTGCCTTGGGTTTCTATCATCCTCATATGTCGATCGTCAAAAGAGGTTCAATTTATTTCATGAAGCAACGAGGCAAATTGCTTTTTCCACCATGGACACGGAGCCAACTTAATACAATAGCAATAATTGACAAATTGTTATTATCATATACAGTATTATTATTTTATAAAAATTTTTATTATTAAAAATATTATTTACTAATCACCAAATGCGACGACATAAAAGGAAATAAAAGCTTAAAACGCTGCCGTATTTATTTTATGTGAATTTTATATAAATAAATAGAATGTCTTTGTTTGGGATGACAGGTTTATTCAGCAAGGCGTGTTTTGACATTAAAAGTTTAAATAGTTTTAAAGTTTGTTGGGTCTGAGTAATTCAATTAAAAGACAAGGCTTTGCACTTGTGAGTTGACCTTAAGGTATAAAGTCAGTAAAGTTTTTTTTCCCTCCTTTCCTTTATTCGAATTCTTTTGTACAAGTTTGTGTTTGCTAAGTCCATTTTCATGTCTAAGGCTTTGCGAATGAGGGAGTTTTCGTCGAGGTGAATGTGACAGTGTATGGAGTTTTGATGTTTACTGAGTGTGTAACTGACGTTCATTTTTCTCTCTTTTCTCTCTGTAGGGAGCCCAACGATATCGAGAAGAAAGTGGGCAAAGATGTGTCGAATGTGGAAGAAAGCCCGGATAACGACGCCAAAAACAAGAATCGTTTCGCCAAACTGGCCTGGCCTCAGTTCGAACACGTGCATCAGAAATACTTGAGCATAGGTAAGAAGTTGCTTTCTTTTTTTTTCTCTTTTCGTGTAAAATGCAGGGAGGGCATGAAAATGGCGCAATGGGGATAGGTTTGGATCGTTGCCAAACTATAGTCGATCCCATGGTAACTGACCAAGCAGAAAAGTGAGCAGACGACTAAGAAAAAGTCTTTAGATATGTGTGCGTTAATTTGGTAAGATTATAGTTTTGAAAAGAAAAATTAGTTCGTGCTGTGTTAGTCAAACGATGAGTTTATGGGAGTATGGGGGGGGGAGGGGATGTGGTGAGAAAAAAATGGGAAATTGGTTTTTGGTTCCACGATGGAAGAATGAAAAAATTGGGTTTTAAATAATGAAATAAAATAAAAAATGGAAAAATCGGCTCATTATAAAGCCATTTTTTATTCCGATTAGATTTTTTTTGGTCGTTTCAAATATCTTGGGCGTTTTGTTATTCGTTCAATCTCTTTCTGAGTTTTGTTTATTTATTTTTAAGAATGATTAATGTATTTGATTTGAATTTAAAATACTTTTCTACTGAAGGAAAAATGTTTAAAAATAATATTTTGACTTGATTTTAATAATATTAAATGCTGAGAAAGACGTAATGTATAATGGTTATAACGTCACTAAATTATCATGCAAATAACTAATTATTTATTTAAACATTAATAAATGTTTCATATGGATAAATTTAAAGTTGTAACTTAAATATTTTATTGAGGGAGAATTCTCTAAGTTTCTAAGCCATTTTACAAATGAACATCACATGTGAAATTAGGCGGCATATTAACGTCAATTTAATTTCCAACGTTAATTTATTCACAGATTTAAATCTCACCACTTTAATTTTCGCATTTTTGTATCATTTTAACATTTTTGTCTATTCGTAACAGATATTTTAATATGACCGCTCGTTTCATCAATTCTAATTTCCTGTATATTTTTTGTTTCGTCTTCGTATCCCAAATGATCATTGAAATCGATCACATTGTGGAAATAATTACATTTCACGCAGTTTTAATTCGTTTGAATTAATATTTTGATACGAATGAAATTACACGGGAAATTAGTGTTCTTCAAGTTTGAATACAAGTGTTTTCGCTCCTAAATGCTAGTAAAACTAATTTAAAGGGACTAGGGGATTCTAATTTTACACCGTCAATAAATCTATTTTTTCTTTCTACCACAGGTTGATTTTTGTTACAAGCAGGTGATTAGAATCAATAAATTTTAATTATCCCATACGTGGTTTACTGACTGATGTTTAATTGATTCCCCATGAGGCTTCAGAAATAGAAGGTGAAAGGGAAGCTGATTACTTAATCGACCACCGTAGCACGGTGGTCGGCCCTCTGTCATTGACGTGTACTGTAAAGTTGGCATTTTGCTCGAATTTCTTCAATATTTTTACTGAAAAGTTGAATTATTGGCCAAAATTGATGCTCGGAAACTTTTTTATACGCAATTTCTCTAGTTTCTTTCCCTCCTTCCATAAATCATCAATAATTGTTTCAAAAATAAAAATCAAACATTAAGTTTAAATTACATTTGCAAATTTCCATGAACAAAAATCGATATTTGAAAGAAATTTAGGAACTTTATTGTTCACAGGCCGTAAACTGATTTTAAATTTGTAAAAAAAAGTTTGCTTCGAGTTTGTTCTTATTCCCCCGTCTTATCTGCAGTCTTAAGAACCATATTTCTTTAAACGCGATCAGTCGATGATTAAATTGGTGGTTCTCCATTAGAATTACTTTGACATGCCGCCAGGCGAGAGTACGAAGGCCCAACTGTTTATGGGGTGATGGATTGGATTTTTTTTTTCTTTTTCCGCCTTCAAAATTTTCCCTTCCCCTTTTTATTATTATATTTTTTCCCCTCATTGTCGTTCTTTTGCCGCTTTGAATATTTAATGGCGTAGCTCGTCAAGCAGACGCCCATGAACTCATAAATGCCACCCTGTAGCCATCGCCCTGTGACCAGAAGAAAGGAAATGGCAGCAGTATTGGTTAATTCGAATGTAACTTTTATGAGTTTGGGTTATTAAATTAATGGCAGAGGGCTCTACAATCACCCGAGACATTTTCCCCCTTTTTATGTCGGAGCCCATTACTATTATTGTGACAATTTATAATTTTTTTCTCTTTTGGAATGGAATGGATTGGAGATGGGCATTAAAAAAAAAGTAAACAAATAGGTTGTTTATTTTAAGAAGGGCTAATGAAGAAAAGTCATTTCGTTTACCTTATTTTTCGTGTAGTGTGAATGGATGGTGTTATGAGAGGTGGGGGAGGGAGAAGGGGTGGTGGGGGTCTGTAACTCGTTCGCTTTTTTACGAGCGGAACGAGAGTTAACAGCCCGCGTTCACTGGTTCGTCTTAAGGAATATCACCCTTCCATACCCCCGTACTAACTTTCGTTGCCTCATTTCTGCCACCAGTATGTCGCTGGGCGACGATCAGGTGATGAGTGACTGGTGCCGCATCGAGTTTGCTCTCGATGCAAATAAAAGGCGCCATGTTTGACTTTTTATTTTTTTATTTTTGACGCGGAAAATTAATCTGAAAAATGCGACGACGGAACGTGCATTTTTCAATTAAATCGTTTTATCTTTTTCAATGCGTTTGCAAAAATTTTTTTTTTCTTTTAATTTTTCTTTTTAAAACACCCCGAGTTTAATTCATTCTTTTGCTATAAGTTCCATCGTGGGCCCTTGTGGCATTTCAATTCAATTAGCACTGACGTCGTTTTATTCTAACTCGTCTTCAAAAAATGCCTGTCGGCAGTGTTATATAAAGTAATTTTCTTTTGCTCTACGTTTTATCCATTTTGAGGGCGAGTAATTCGAGAGGAGTGGCGAGAATTTGGTGGTGGCTGCAAATGCTTTTACGTTCTTCTTCTTCTTCGTTCCTCTTGGAGCAACCCCCTCTGCTTGATTTTTCTTTCTTCGACTGCTAGGACTTTTAATTTGAAAACGTTCTTCAGAAATTTGATGCCGTTTGCACAGAAAACGCAGCAGGGAAATTTGATAAGTTAATCAGATTGTCATTGAATCTAATTACGTTTCGATGCTGAGCTTAAAGGGTTAGTTTCAATCTCGGTTCTTTGTTTAACCAATTAGAAAAACTCTTGATTGAGTTTAGTACCACTTTAATTTATAATACTCTTAACACTGTTTTCTTTTTTACACAAAAAAAAAATGAAAAAAATAGTTATAAGTCGATTCATCAGAATAGAAAAGCGTGAAAAACGAGTAACTGGGAATTTTACCTATACGCGATCGAAATGTCAAGCGAAGTTCGACTTTAAGAGAGAAACTCAAAGAGCAGAGCAGCTTAGGAGCCAAGTAAACTTCTTTTAGAGGATTCAATCTTGCAAGTAGATTAGTTTGTAGTTGGAAGCTAGACTGAATACGCTGATGATGAACCAACAGTAATCTTGTACTGGGTATTAGCAATGTCGATTGAAGTGCCCCATAGAGAAGAGAAAATCTGTCCAAGTTTCCAGTATTAGCTCTTAGCAGATTTAACATGTCCCTCTTTCTCTCCATATACCCGCGATGGATGTCAACAAGACGGTCTTAAAGCTCAGCAATGCACGAAGATGCTGGTTCTTTATTTTTAGAAGTTAATTAGGGTGATAGAAGAGAGTGTGTGGGTACCGGGTTTTGGTAGGTAATCTCGTCATCCTTCAGGTCGATGTATATAATCTGGTTGCCTGGATTACATTGGTCTGGTTTCTTCCTTGTCGCGTCAATCTGATTTGCTTTGTGCATAGGTGACGAGTGACGAGAAGGGAAAATTGATTTTTCTTTTTAGTCTTCTTCATTCAAATTTCTCTCCCTCATCCCTTTTTTTTCTTTTCGTATTCTTGGATTCAAATCTCTCGACCTTCTGTCACATCCACAGCTGGAGAAAAGCTAATCAGAGACCTCTGATTGGGTTCAGTGGGTTTAGATGAAGTAGAGTTCTTCATACTGAATCATCTCGACAAGAAAAATGGATATCTTAATTTGGGTTAATTTAAAATTTTTAAAAAATAAAAAGGAAGAGTAGATAATAAAAAAAAATTGAAGTAAATAAAATTGATCCACGATTGAGTTTCAAGCATAGTCGACATGGGAATCCCTTTGGCTTTTCACCTGGGATATTTTTTATTTATTTTTTTGTTTGCAACGAGCGACTTAAATCAATAACATTGAATTGTTTTTGAAGAGAAGCTTTTTAAACTGATAAGATTTTTTTTTCTTCTTCTTTCTTCCGTGTTTTTGTTCGTGTTTAATTTAGATAAGAAGTTTTACCGATTTAATTAATGCGCCCATCCAACTCGAATTATAAAAGCTTGTTTTTATTTACTCGTCGAGATGGTTGGTAGGCCACAAATTATTTTGATGTGGTGGCTCGTTTTTCCTGTCGGTGTGTATGCAGGCACCATTTTCTTTGCCTTCTCCATCCGCATCTTCGCTCATTGTGCCGCTCTTTAATCTGTTGTCATGGTTACAAGAACAATTTGTCATGTGACTTGTGGCTGTGCGAGAGAGAAACTTCTTTTAATGGCTACGCACTCTCTCTCTCGGCTTGGTCTTTGATGGGCTAAAGTCGACGCTAGAGCTGCTGGTGCGTGATGACTGCGCGCGCCTTCCTCTCTACCACATCACCCATACCTCCTCATTCCACTTACCCCTTTCTTTCCTCTCAATTTCTTCTCGGCCCTGGTGCTTTAATGTCGAGTTAATACAGCGCTTTGAGGTTGCCAACTTTTGAAGCAATTTCATGTCAAACAAACACGACATCAAGTCCAACTCACAAGACGCAATTTATTTATAAAATAAGAAGAAGTTTACTCATGAAATTGATGAGGTGTAAATAATTTTCGACGCCCCAGATACGAGGTCACATCGAATTAATTGACCCAAAGTTCGATATTGGTCTTTTTTATCGATCGGTGTGCGCGGAGACAGGGCGGGTGGTTCGGATGTTGAGCCGGGCCAATTAAACCCCCGTGGGAGAAGGAACTATCCCCGGCATGTCTGTCTTTGGTGGCAATTTGTCCGTGACCTGTCAGAGTAGTGGAAGTTTATTACTGGGCATGGAACAGATGGGGGAAGGGAGAAAAGCACATGGTGGAAACACTTGCGCCCACCAACAAGACACGCCCTTGTGCGTTTGACAGTTGCATTTCGCTTGACACATACACACAATCAGGGCGAGGTATCAGAATTTGTGTAACGACATTTTCGGTGGATGAAAGTAGTAAACCAGTTGGTTAAAAACTGTCAGTTCTTTTGCGTGTAACTGGAGACGAGCAAGATTATTATTAGATTTATGGTAGTACCTTCTCTATACTTATGGTACAAATCTGAAATTATTGTGACGTGCAAAGAGATTTTTGAGCATTACGAATTTAATAGCAGAGGAAACTTTAATCAGTCAGGAGAGAAGTTTGAACGATAACATGTTACATTTTTAATGAGAAATAAAAGGGCAAAAATCCGACCCTTCCTTGTGTCACAGACTTAAAGAATCATTTTTGTCACTCATTATTTATTCAAAGCTAAAATCTTTCACCTATGCATGTAATTTTTGATTTTTATTTTATTTCTTTATTTCTTTCTAGACATGAGACCAAAAGTGCGTCACCACTATCGAGCGCATAAACTTTCGATATGGATGCGCCTGATCCCGGACATTCATCGCATAGGTGCAGGGACATCGTCCATCCAGCACCATTTGCTAGACAATCACGACGACCCGACCACTTTCGAAGGCAGAGTGCGCATATTGCCCTTGCCTTGGCCGACAGTGATGGCGCCGCACTTAATTTCGACCTCGCCTGACCCCGGTCCTGCAGTCTTTGCCAACCGCTCCACGGATCAAAACGCTGGAGCAAGAGCAGCACCTGCAAGCGACTTGTGGTCCACGGTGACCCCTGCAGCAGCCGGTGGCATGGACCAAGTGGTCGCCGGCAGCGATGTGGGATTGGCGAAGAATAATTCGGATCCCCTTCGCGTCGAAGCCGTTTCGCCAGGAAGTTATTCGACTGCTCTTAGTGTTACCATCGCTGTGGGCTGTTCACTGCTCATCTTGAACGTGCTCATCTTTGCTGGAGTTTATTACCAACGTGACAAAAACCGCATCCAGGCCAAGTTACAGGAACGAGCGACCTATCAAGCCAAGAAAGATTTGGACGATCCACCACCACCCTTGCCCACGGGACTGCCTCATCATTTACCGCAGCAATCTTTGATGTTGATGGGAGTGTCCGGTGGTGGTAGCCCGCACAAGCAAGGCCTGCCAAGCACGCCACCACCATCGCCAATCCCCAAAAGAGGACACTCGATGCACCATCTGCACCAAGACTACATGGACTCGCAACACGGCGGCATGGTTGCTGTGCTGCCGACGTCTGGCGGTCATTGCATCGGCATGGGTGGTATGGGGACACATACCCTACCTAGGAAACCACCGGGGGTTCCGTCGGAGAACACATTGCCTGAGTCACAACCGTTGCTACTACAAAACGTGCCCACGTGGCAAATGCCTGCTCACAAGAATTGTACCACGCAAGAAGTCAAAGTGTGACATTGGTAGTGTGTGGCCTTACGATGGTTCACCTGTACCGTATCTCCGATAACCTGGCCTGGGGCGAGCGAGCCCATCGTTTTCTCATGTGATTCATTTCTTTCACCGATTCCAACGTTGGTTTTTTCAATTTAAAAAAAAAAATAATGGAAAATGGCTGAGCTTTGCTGGCTTCTTGACACTAGTTGGCGGTATGTGGAGACTTTTAGTCGACAGAATGGATTTATATCATCAAATACAAAAAAAAAAAAGAAAATACGTGATCGTCGTCAAGAAAGGTGTAGAAAAACTGTATAAATTGAAAGAAAAAAAAACAAGTTAGTTTTTAGGTTTAATTCTTCAATTTGATATTACTAGTGAAAAAAAAAACAATCAAAAACTTTTAACCTCGTTTTAGGTTTTTATTTTGTTGTTTTTTTAATATAAAAAAAATTAAGTTATTAATTTTTTTCCTTTTTCTTTATTTTTTCTTAATTAGACTTTTAAAGTGGATTAACTTTTGCCATTTCTTTCCCGAGTTAATTGGCTTCTTTTACACAGGTATTTATATCATGTCTCAGTTTAGTTTGGTTATGGTTTCTAACAAATTAGGAGTTTATAAATTACAATGTACGTAACTGCAGGTTTGTTTCCTGTATTACTGAAAAGTATGACCGCCGCATTAACCGTGTGGTGAAAGCAGTATCATCCTTCTACTATCTTCAAACACATCATTGTCTTAAAACAACAACAAACTTGTCTTTTACGTCTCTGGATGGAGAGATAAGAAACTGAATATACTTTCTCCTCTACTATAGTTTGTTCACTTTTACTAAACTTTTAAGGTACAACAAGTGGTTTAAAATGCTTTGCTCCAAAAGAATTGAAGAAAAAAAATGGCGTCCCTGTGTTTATACTTGAAAGACAAAACAATTGTTGATTTTGTACGTGTTCACCGTCCCCGATCACGGTTTACGTTGTGAACTTAAAAATCACATCCAACAGGAAGTGATGCCAACCCTTTGTAGCAGCTAACGAAAAAAAAAAAAATTTGTGAATTTTTTTTTAGGTATTCGGAAATATGCAGATTTGCTGTTTTGTTATTTATATTTTTGTTTTTCAGAATTTTTAACCGTAGATTCAACTTATAAGAGAGAAATTCATGGATAACATGTAGTTAATTTGGTTTAAATAATTGACGATGTTATAATTTACAATAATTTTATTTCAGATATGTTTTTTTGACATTATAATTACTAAACGATACTTAAAAAATCAGTACAAATTTACTGTAATTGTAATAATTGAGTCAATTGATGAAAAAAAATGAAATTTTTATTAGTCTGGTTTATATTTGTGATCCATTCTTTTTAATTAAACGATTTGGTATAAAAAAATTCCAATAAATTTATAGCCGTTAATTTATTTTCATTATTATTTTATTATTTATTTTCATTATTTCTCTAGTTACAGAAAATAAATGGTTTACAGATGGAACCGGCTTTGTATTTCGACG